>JACXGI010001163.1:0-82408 GCA_016801175.1 Esox masquinongy
TCTTGTTCAAGAGTGGCTTGACACAAGGAATGCGACAGCTGAAACCCATGTCTTGCATACGTCTGTGCGTGGTGGTTCTTGAAGCACTGATTCCAGCTGCAGTCCACTCTTTGTGAATCTCCCCCACATTTTTGAATGGGTTTTGTTTCACAATCCTCTCCAGGGTGCGGTTATCCCTATTGCTTGTACACTTTTTTCTACCACATCTTTTCCTTCCCTTCGCCTCTCTATTAATGTGCATGGACACAGAGCTCTGTGAACAGCCAGCCTCTTTAGCAATGAACTTTTGTGTCTTGCCCTCCTTGTGCATGGTGTCAATGGTCGTCTTTTGGACAGCTGTCAAGTCAGCAGTCTTCCCCATGATTGTGTAGCCTACAGAACTAGACTAGAGAGACCATTTAAAGGCCTTTGCAGGTGTTTTGAGTTAATTAGCTGGCTAGAGTGTGGCACCAGGTGTCTTCAATATTGAACCTTTTCACAATATTCTAATTTTCTGAGATATTGAATTTGGGGTTTTCATTAGTTGTCAGTTATAATCATCAAAATTAAAAGGAATAAACACATGAAATATATCAGTCTGTGTGGAATGAATGTATACATTATACAAGGTTTCACTTTTTGAATGGAATTACTGAAATAAATCAACTTTTTGATGATATTCTAATTATATGACCAGCACCTGTATATATATATATATATATATATATATATATATATATATATATGTGTGTGTGTGTGTGTGTGTGTGTGTGTGTGTGTGTGTGTGTGTGTGTGTGTATATATATGTGTATAGATAGTAGTATACATATACACACACACACACACACACACACGGCAATGCAGCCCCATACACAACAAACTGCTATGCACAGTTCTGACACCTTTCTATCAGTACCAGCATTAACTTTTTCAGCAATTTGAGCTACAGTAGCTCGTCTGTTGGATCGGACCACACGTGCCAGCCTTTGCTCCCCACGTGCATCAATGAGCGTTGGCCACCCATGACCCTGTCGCAGGATCACCGCTTATCCTTCCTTGGACCACTTTTGAAAGGTACTGACCACTGCAGACTGGGAACACCCCACAAGGGCTACAGTTTTGGAGATGCTCTGACCCAGTCGTCCAGCCATCACAATTTGGCCCTTGTCAAAGTCGCTCAGATCCTTACGCTTGCCCATTTTTCCTGCTTCTAACACATCAACTTTGAGGACAGAACGTTTACATGCCGCCTAATATATCCCACCCACTGACAGGTGCAATGAAAACGAGATTATCAGATTATCAGTTATTTACTTCACTTGTTAGTGGTCATAATGTTATGGCTGATTGGTGTATACACACACACACACAAACACACACACACACACACACACACGACACTCCAAAAAAAAGGGGAGATGTTGGGCTGTCAGAAGGCTCTGGGTACCTACTGGGAATATGTGGCCTATTAAAAGGAAAGTTTAAGAGAAAATGCCAACGTATTTAAACGCTGCTCTAAGCGAGTCCATCCCTCCGTCACCGGCCAAGGAGGGAATTCAGGGTATGGATAAGACGGAATGTAAGAGAACTCGCCCAAGCACTGAGATGGACTGATCGAGATGGCCGGGGCATGTGGAGTCAGCGGGAGAGAAAGAGGGACAGATAAGAGTGAGGTAGGTATGACGGCAATCAGTGTAGCAGCCTGCGGCCCCGAAGGGAGCCTGTTAAGAGTGCAGTAGAGAGAGTATGCACAGCCCGTGGCCAGTTGCCCAGTCTTCTGGACAGTGAAGGAACAGGTTCAAATGGTCCTCTGTCAACCCCCCACCCCCTTGAGAGAAAAAACGTGCCTACCACGTTATACGGCCTTCTGTGCAGCTCTATCACACTTTGTCCTTCTGTCTCTATTTCTTTCATTTAATCTCTCTCTTTTTCAGACTTCATTTCTGTGTCTGGACAGGGAGGGAACAGGTTGAAATGGTTCTGTCATGCTCCCTCCCAAAAAAATAGAAAATAAATAAATGGCGGTCTCGCTCGGCAGCCCCTCCTGGCTGGCCTGACGACTCAATATAAAATCTTCCGCGTACTTGTTCACCGCGTACTTCGATCTTATCACGCTTCCATTGGGGTCATTCATGCAAAAAAAAACTGTTGAAATCAAGTCAGCAGCCATTGGATAATCTCTAACCAATCAGAGTAAAAGTCTATTATAAATTTCAGCTCTTCACCCATGTGTGTTCAGGCTCTGGCATAACTAATTTCTGGGACCAGGTTGTTTGGTAGTTTTTGCCGTCAAGATGTTAGGAAAGTAGGCAGATTCCGACTTGTTGCGGAGAAGAAAAAAACATTTGGGGGGTGGGTAACGTGGCCGGAGGGACTAATTCGGGTAGCCTAGCAATCTCACAGCTTTCTCCATCTCCATCACACGTCTGTCCCCTGTCTTTCTTCCATTCCATCTCTCCTTTGGTCTCCATCTCTATCACACACATACACTCCAACCCCATATCACTCACTCTATGCTTTCCAATTCCTCCTTTTCAATTCTCACACACCGCTGTTCCCTCTCTGTCCTCTGAGCTTGGTATGCTTTGGGAAAAACCATCTCCAATCAAACACCAACTCAGCGGCCATCTTGAACACGGAGCGCTTTGATTGTTTAGCCGGGGCTCGCAGACAGACACTTAGGGAGGAGTATTTTTTTTACCCCAATGTCACATCGTTCCCTCCTCCCCTAGCTGCTCCTCTTACCTTTCCAGACGGATTGCCTTTTCGTGGCCACTTGCGGGCCCAAACCAATTCCAACAGAGAGCCTCAAATACAAATTAAACATGATAACATGTCACAAACTCCGGGCCTGAAGTGCAGGGAGGAGATGAGATGACAGGGGGGAGCAGAGGCCCCTGTGCACCGGTTTGATTTGTATGGAAATTAGACGAGTCAACCAGCAAGGTGGATCCAATACACTTTAGGTCAGGGTAAAAGTGTCCAATCGAGACGGTGCCATACTGCAGCGAATTACGAGCGATCGTTTCAGTTACACTGGAATGTTGTAGGCCGTGTACGATCCCATTTAAGTACAGATTATTAAACACAACAAACTGTGTTAGACCAAGAATTACAAACATCCAGCATCGGTCGGGTAGAACGAAAGCTATGAGTACCAGGAACAAATACCTGGCGACGTCGCGATTTAAGTCACTAACACAGCTTCGAGTGTAATTGAATCAGTCCAAATGGACGATCCTGACGTCTGGCTTTGTCACGTTGTGCAAAGGGTTGAGGCGGGCTGTTGGAACGGCAGTAGGAGTGAGCCCTCGATGTAGGTGATGAGGTGATTACTGTTGAATAGCACAGTGAACAGGGAGTGAGAAAGCCTTCGTAACCATCAGTGACGTAAAAAAATATATAAAAGCAATAAAAAATTTAATAAAAGATTACAAACATACGGTAACCGGTTTATAACAGCAATAAGACATCCAGGGGGTTGTGATATATCGTGAGCACAGCTAAGTGCTCTGTGATGCATTGCGCCTTAGAACACCAATAAGCCGTGGTACATTGGGCATATACCACACCCACTCATGACTTTTTGCTTACATATACTACAGCCATCAGCATTCTGGATTCCTACTGCACGGTTTATAAACACATACATAAAAGTCGTGCTGAGCACAATGTCAGTTACCGAGCAACGCTGATTGAACCGTGTACATTTTCTTTTTTATTTGGCTGCAATCGGTTTTCTGTGTTACACAGGTGTCCCTGGAGCGAGATATGTTACTGAGGCAGGCCGGCTCTATTTTACACTGCTCACATACACACTGACAGATACGTGCATGCGGGCGCACGTAGACACACAACTCTCATTACAGTGCAGCGGGTTCCAGTTCCCCGGGTGAAATAGCTATGCATGGGCCTGCTTGTTTCTAGTCTGGTGGGTGGGGGTGTGTTCACATGCGTTTGGTGGTGGTGTGGGGGGGGGGGGGGGGCTTTGATGAAGAGCTCCGGTGGGGCATCGAGAGCAGGAAGCTCCTGTCCTGTGACACTGCCAGGGACCAGTGCTGAGAGACTCCTCTCCTCCCTCCACTGCACACATGCACACACCCCAGGAGACATTGGCGCCGCTTTAATACACTCTCTTCCCCTTCCCGCGCACACCCTTCTGTCGCTCTCATTCCATTGTTGTCTTTGCTTCCATTCGCCCTCCGAGGACAAGAGTTGTTATGGCATGCTGCACTTTTTTTCCCTATTTTTTGGGGGGGATTACCATGTTTATTCATGACATACAAAATGGCAAAGGAACTAGCAATGATCATGATGAGGGGGTGCTCCGGAGTTTGAAAGGATTCAGCCTTGAGTTGACTTCAACACATTGCACTGTAACACGCTTCGCGCACACCTAGAGAAATGAAACAAATGCATCCATTGCTAGCTTCCTTTGCATTCTTCAGCAGCTGTCTTGAAGCATTTCCCCCTACATTATTGCATGCCAATCTGAAATGTACATAATTTACTTGTAAATATTCATATTCATATGCAAGAGTTCGAGTCGGCAAGGGCAAGCATTTTTGCAAGGACACCGTCCCTCAAGTGAAAATGAAGCGGAATAGGAAGGGTTCATCACAAAGTAGAGACAGATGCACAACTGTTTTATGTTACGTTAATGGTACAATCTTGCAATACTTGGGTGATCTAAACCAGGAGTGTCAAACTCATTTTGCCCTGGGGGCAGCATTTGGCCTTCATTGGGGCCACAAAGAACATTTTCCGCCTACAAAATGTGCAAAAATAGTCCTAAATCCATTGCTTCCGTATTTGTAAAGGCTCCCTTTCTGGCTTTTATTTCTGTGATCAGTACCGAGCTGGACACGGAATGAAAAATGGTGAGAATGTTGGACCATTATAATTAAATTAAAAAAATATATACATATATTATATATATATATATATATATATATATATATTCAGAAAAACATTTTTAAATAAATGTTTACGCAACCTACCAGAAGGGCAGATTGGACCAGCTGAAGTAAACCGAACTCTTGAGGCAAGCTTTGACACGAATAAAATAAGCTTTGTATACTATTTGTATCTGTGGCATTCTGTAGGTCTATGCAATGCACTAAACAAACAAAAGACGAGGTCTGACAGACTCGCTTTACTTTCCAATGCATTATATACAGGAACGCCAACGCACACAGCGCCAGTGCAGGTTATTGAAGTCAGCACTTCTCGTTCGATGAAATGTTGCAGGACAAAGTGCACCTGAAGGCAAATAAAGCTAGCAGGATGTAGCTTGGAGAGTCATTGAGTATGCAGGTATTAAACGGGCCAATATGTGGGTGTTGGGGGGGGGCTTCAAGTTTTAATGCACAACGGCTAGCCAGAACAGTTCTGAACAGCACTCATCTGAACAAAGAAGATTAAAATCAGTGGGACATTGCCGAAAAGCAATGAGAAGTGGAGAACTGTTGGGTGCGATTCGGGAAAAACAGGCGCCATGGATCGCCTCTCGATCCAGGTCACCCCCTTCGGCCAGGGTAATGTACAATAAACCAATTACAAGCCATTCATATTTAAGGAGCTAACTTCCACTCGTATGTGATTTATTAAAACTGTGCAAGGATGAGTAAGGAAAATGGCTGACCCTGAGTGGAACATGGTAGGCAGGCTCGCCCGGAATTGAGGAAAATTAGCATAGGGTTGCGTTTTGCTTTATTGAGATAAATTGTCCTGGTGCTCGAGAGCAATTAGCCAAATGGCTTCAGTTCTACAATGTGCTATCAGGCAGCAACCGAGGCCCTGGAAGTCTGCCTTGTTCATATTAATACCACATTTGATTATCCACTGTGCGGTTTTGCTGAATATGATTATGTGCGTATCTCCAAAATGTACAAATTCATTGAAGCTTGCATGAGTCTTGGGTGAGCCACCAATTTTGGCAGGATAAGAAGAAAAAGAACCCTTTCTTTCATATAAGTAGTGTTTGCAAAACAGACTCGTGATCTTGTTTTGGCGAGGGCACTGCTGTAAGAGGTGTCTGTGTGTGTGAACGGCTCGTGTGTGTGTGTGTGTGTGTGTGTGTGTATGTCTGTGTGTGAGTGTACACTTATCTACGAGACTGAGCAGCATCGACTCTAGATGGACTGTGGTTTCTGAGTGCAAGGGGTGAGAGGATGGTGATTTTGAGAAGGGAATAGACTCAGACTGACCTAAATACAACGAGAGAAGTCACTGAGACATGCTGCACAAACGCACGCGCACACACACACCTAAAGATCTGAAAAAGATTGGTCTGCTCTGGCAGGTGCTGCTCTCATCTCCGTAAACAACATCAGCAATAAAAAAAACAAAACAGTATCCTCAGGAAGGCACAGAGAGCCATCACCATCAAACCCATGATCCTGACATCTTCAATACGCAGGTTATCAAAAAGCTGCTTTGTCATCTTCCTCCCACGCTGTGCTGTTATTATGCGGCAGACAAGAGTACAATCAAACATCGAGCCCAAACGTCTTGTCTGTGGAACGAAGCCTCTTACTCATTGAGTCGCCAAGCGTCTTTATAACATCTTCTGCATGTGAGGAGACACACTGGGATTATGGTCTAACTTGGTGTGTAATTTTACCAGGAAACCGGCCTGTTAACATGGTTACCATCAACGTTGGTTTGTCTGGACGGGTTGTACATGGGAACTTCCTTCATAATTATAACGCTCATGTTCTGCCTATAAGGGGAACGCAACCACATGCGCCCGTTGTTGCTAGGTGACCTGAAAGCACCAGTCCGATGGCAAACCAGACAACCCATTACAGCCATTCTCCCAGAGCCGTGCATGTGCTGCGACCGGACAGAGACCTTTAGAAGCCGGCAATAACCGCCTCCCCATCCTTGTTTTGAAACAACAGTTTTGCCTTGCCATGCCCATTACGGTTCTCAACAGGGGAGCCTGAATTTGTGCGCCGTTACCGGACAGGAAACTCAGAGTTAGCAAAAGCCACCGATTCCTGTCTACAGGGCTGGGGGGTGTGGGGGGGGGGGGTGGTGACTTGGTGTCATCTAACGAGCCCGGTCCACGGATGAGCTCCTTTGATGAGGGTACCGGGTCATCTCGGGTGTTAACAGAGTTATTAGGGGACTTATTAGGGCAGTCGGGGAGCTGGCTAAACCCCTGCTGATTCAATCATTACCAGTGCGGTGGTGGGGTCATTACCGCCCCGCTGCTGAGGCTTTCTAGCCCTGAATCAGACTCGGTTGTCAGTTGGTGGGAATGAGGGACAAATGGGTTGTGCGGGTGGGAACGCGGGGGCATCTGAGGGATTTGATCAAATCCTGTGTGATAAATGGGAGAAGCCCTTGCCGGTGTAGACTACGGTACACTGAGGTTTGGTTCCAGTGTATGTGTAGCCAGCATTAAGGCTGTCTTACTTTCTGGCAATGTCTGGGCATTAGCAAAGAGGCTGATAGAGGTAGAAACCAGAAAACAGGTTAGCAGAACAGGCACTGCCCAAAAATGGTGAATGAATCCATGCTCAGAGACATACAAGTTGATAAAATGTGTTAAAATGTTGATTGTGGCTTGGTTGAGTCCTTTCGTTTGAGATGTGTCCAGGTGGCTAGCGTATTTGTCTGCGTGTTGCAGTCAAATCTCTATTAAATGGTTATAAATGGTTATTATGGTCAGGTGATTTGGGCCAGCACTGACCAAGTTTAAGGAAAACCATAATGACTTGCCATCATAATGTGTCAGCACACAGGTTTTCAGAGCCACATCATGGCACAATCAAAACAACTTCTCTAAAACCTCAGGGAAACAGTCTGGAAAGAGTTACAAAGCCATCCGGTTTCATTCCACCAGATCAAAGTCAGAGCCATATACTATAATTTCAAATTAAAAAAGTTAGTGACAGCAACAAATTTCCCCAGGAGTGAAAAATCACTCCAAAAGCAATGCTTAAAATAATATAAAAAGTCTCCAAAAAACCTAGAACAGAGTCCAGTAATCTACAGGCCTCTCTCGCCTCAGTTAAGGTTAGTGTTCATGACTCTACAGCTGAAAGTCTTGGGACAAAAAAAATAGTATTCATAGCATAGTATTGAGACAGAAACAAGTGCTCTTAAAGTAGAACATAAATGCTAGTCTCAAGTCTGACAAAAAGATGAGTCAAAAGAGAAGAGAAACTTTTTGGGCAACATGGGCCCTGTTATATCTGGTGAACACTGCGTTCCGCATTAAGAACCTCACACTTATGGTCAAACAAGGTGCTGGCAGTGTCGTGGTTTGGGGATGCTTTGCTGCATCAGGATCATTGAATATGTGTGTGTCTGTGTGTTATAAACATGCAAGTACATACGTGTGCATATATATCTGTGAGCTCTGTTTTATTGAGTGCAGAAGAGTATTTTAATAGCCCAGCTGAACCCAAACAGTCATTTCCTGACCTGTAGACCATGACCCACCCTCTCAATCCAGCTCTCCCACTCTCTCTCTCTGGCTGCAACGGACGGGCTGCGGAGGGAACACCGGCTCATTAGTGGCAACGCCGTCATTAACACAGTGGCATGCGGGCAGAGGGAGGAGCCAGTGACCTCGCTCAGAGGGGTTGAGTGCAGGCGCCAGGCTCCTCCCTGAGGACGATGACTGGGCCGGCTAACGGCCAATTATTTGCATACATCTTTATTAGGCTTCAGGGTAGAAATGCATGAGGGGTTACAGCTGCTCACAGACAAGCTAGCGCACAAGTGGCCCGTCTGTCCGCACCAAGCATTAGGCAGTCAGGTTGAGCATGATGATGCAAGAGACAAGCAACTAGACCAACACATTTTCCTCAGATCAGACCCGTCGAACAGGCTGAAGAATCCTAGTAATATTCAGTGGTGTGCAGACACGACCAATTTGCATATTGAGGCAATTGTGTGCATGCTGAAAATGTGTAACAATATTGACACACTCTGTTATACAGGAAAGGAGTGGTGTTTAATTTCTGTATTATGCCATGTTGTTGTTTTGTTCAGGTTGGCTTCCCAATTGTGTCCCTGTCTTGCACTGATGAAATGCCGTTGGTTCTTCATGAAAACATTTGGAGGCCTCAGACCCGTCATCATTGCAGAGCTATATGCCCTCAGTCTGTTAAGAAGGAGCCGCCGGCAATGGAGGAAACATGTTAGGAGAACCGGGGTTGAAAAAGTTTGCCAAAATCAATTTTATTTCAAACTGAACTAAACAGCCAGGCTGACCGAATTGCTTTTTCAAATGCAGGAGGCAATGCTAGGCGCTCAAAACCTCAAGTGCATCTGATTTGATCCCCGGAGCTGAAAGCAGGCAGAACCGCTGATTGATACCACCAAGTGAAGGGACTCAGGGGTAAAGAAAACAAGACAGGGAAAAAAAGAGAGAGAAGAAGGCCAAACAACCCATGCTACAAGGGAAATAAACTAACAATACAATGAAGTGCGGAGTTGCTCTGCACTCCGGAGATGATGTAAATAAGCCAGAACAAATGGAACTTGGCACCTAGGGACACTTGAATTTCCCCCAGAGCTGCAGTGAGGTCTGACCAGTTGGAGAGCAGGGGTTGTTTCAAGGCTTTGACAGAGGTGGGAGAATTTTGGCCCGTCTATTCATTTGGTAGCTGGTGATGAGTGGGGTTACCTTAATAGATTATAAAAGGTTAGGTAAAGTGGGTGACTGGACTGAACCACAGGAGGTTCTGGCGGTGCTTTGGCATTTGAGTCATCAAAGTATCGCTTCCCTTTCTCATCCTGAGGAGACGACGTGGACTGACCGAGGTAAACATGGACCTCAGAATGGGGGAGGGAGATAACCTAAGGGATTAGAGCATTTGACAAGTAACTAGAACCAGAGCTGGCAAGGTTAAAATCTGTTGTTCTGTCCTTCAGCAAGAAAGTGCACCCTAAACTGCTCACGTCGTTTTGGATAAGTCGGTCTGCTAACTTACATTAAAAAAATGTAAAACATTTAAAGAATCCAATGTAAACTAACATTCAAAAGTTTGGGGTTACTAAGAAATCTCATTGTTTTCGAAAGAAAAGCTAATATTTGGTCCATTAAAATAACATCAAATTTATCAGAAATACAGTGTAGATGGGAGCATCAGCAATTTTGGGTTCGATTACAAGCTCAAAATGGCCAGAAACAAATAACTATCTTCGGAAGCACAGAATCGTTGTTCTGAAAAATGAAGGCCATCCCAAGTTGGAAATTGACAAAAAAACTGAAGATCTTGTACAACGGTGTGTACTACACCCTTTACAAAAGAGTGCAAACTGGCTCTAACCAAAAAAAAGAGAAGTGGGAGGCCCCAGTGCAGAACTGAGCAAGACAAAGACAAATACATTAGTGTGTCTAGTTTGAGAAACTGAGATGCCTCTGAGATGCCTCAGAGGTCCTCAAATGGCAGCTTCATTAAATAGTACCTACAAAACACCAGTCTCAATGTCAACAGTGAAAAGGCGACTATGGGATGATGACCTTCTAAGCAGTTGCAAAGAAAAGGCCATTTCTCAGATGGGTCAATAAAAATAAAAGAATAAGATGGGCAAAAGAACACAGACATTGGACAGAAGAAGACTGGAACAAGTGTTATGGACAGACAAACCTAAGTTTGAGGTGTTGGCATCATAAAGAAGAAAATCTAAGAGACAAAGACCAAATTAAAAGATGCTGGAGGAGTGCTTGAAGCCATCTGTCAAGCATGGTGGAGGCAATGTGATGGTCTGGGGGTGCTTTAGTGTTAATTAATAAATTGGGAGATTTGTACAGGGTAAAAGAGATCTTGAAGGAGGGCTATCACTATTTTGCAACGCTGTGCCATACCCTGTGGACAGCACTTGATTGGAGCCAGTTTCCTCCTACAACAGGACAATGACCGGAAGCACAGCTCCAAACTATGCAAGGAACTATTTAGGGAAGAAGCAGTCAGCTGGTATTCTGTCTATAATGTGTGAGTGGCCAGCACAGTCACTGGATCTCAACACTATTGAGCTGTTATGGGAGCAGCTTGACCATATGGTACGTAAGAAGTGCCCATTAAGCCAATCCAACTTGTGGGAGGTGCTTCAGGGAGCACAGGGTGAAATCGCTTTTGATTACCTCATCAAATTGACAACTAGAATGACAAAGGCTGTAATTATTATTTCAAATAAATATCATTATTTCTAACCTTGTCAATGACTATATTTCCTATATATATTTTTTTCCAAACTCATTTCATGTATGTTTTCAATAAAACAAGGAAATGTTTAAGTGACCCCAAACCTTTGAACGGTAGTATTTATTAGACAAATTAGTTACGTCTGCAGCTAGGCAAAATACTAGAATGTAGGTGAGTAAATAAAAATCTAAAGCAATGTGAAATGGTGCAATCTCATATGCAGCGACTCTGCTTGATTTCGGCAGGCCCCTTTGCCAATATTGCTGGTTTCAAGCGGAGCCGATGTTGGCTGTTATTGTAGCAAGGTAGCCCTAATTGGAAATACAGTAGGAATCTGATAATCTTAAGAGGTTGGAAGCAAAGCTGGAAATGCCTGTTTATTATAATTTCCCTTTCTTGTTAAACCCATTAAACAGTCAGGCTCATGAAGCAGCGGGGGAGACCGCCAGTATTGCGCTCTCAGGTCTTTTCTGAGGGAGAGCACTACCAATGAAATGTGCACTGGAGAAACTAAGAAAACTCAGGGGCTTCTAATGGAGCAGGGTTTAAACATTTTTTTAGGCGGGTGTTTTTCTCAGACAATGCGAGTAACAAGCGTGACTCCCGAGGAGCGGCGAGCTAAACAGAAGCCTCTTTGCACCATTTTTGAGGAGCAGCTCCCTGGGGAACGCATTTACACCTGCTTTGCCTCATACTTCACGAAGCAGCAGTCCCCCAACGTGTGCTTTAGTTATAAATACATGTGCCATGATGTAGGAGGAAGAGGAAAGGGGCGAGTGTAACTAACACATGGAGAGCTGGCCAAACTCCCCACTAGATAAATAAAGGGGGCTATTTTCCAGATAAATTATGTTGGCTGCTGGTAGGGACTTGTTTGGCAGGTTTGCTGGGAGGATTTATAGTCCTTACAACTTTGTGTGAATATGAGGCCTCGCGAACTAATTCCTGTAACACCTGTAACAGGCAGAGACATCTCTACCTGCTCGTTCTCTCACAAGACATTCGAATATCACCTCACACTACATAAAAAGAATCCCCTTCAATAGGTTATTGAGGCTCCAAATCAAAAGCTGTGGATCACATGTCACTGTCTAAACTGGGCCACTGGGAATGTCGAAGGTCAACACTCACTTTAGAAAGGTGGTCAGCCTCATTAAAAAAAATGCAACTAAATGTAAAAAGTTATATCTTAATCAATGGCATCCATAGGTCCCACACATTTAAATGTTTCCCATTATAAAGTGAAGCTACAAAACAAATTATACAAACAATTATGGTCAGGGGCATTCACTCACTGAAACCAAAGCATATCAAGTGTTTTTCCCCATGTTACTCTGCCCTAGGAAAAAAAGGAGAACATAAGAGAATGGAATTCCTGATATCAAACACAATGTTTTATTCATGAGCGCATCATGTTCTATTTCAGCAATAAAAAGCTGAGAAAGTTACTCAATGAACCCGCTGCGGGCAAACATGTATAGTGATCTAGCTTAGGTCCCTCCCAAAGGAATCTGCTATATCATGCTATATCATGCCTTTCAGAGATGCCAGTGGAATTATGGGGCTTGCACATGTCCAACTGAATTTGAATAAATACCCTAAAAGGAAATATAAAGCAGACGTATAGCCAATATATAATTTATATGCCTAGAAGTAATTATTATTATAATGTTTTTAAAAATAAGCGAGTGATACAAATTTACATGAAACATGTAACCATATGTCTCACCCCAGAGACAGGTACAGCAGTGATATCACCATGTATTTAATGTATCCATTTGCATTTGCAAATTCATTATTTATTCTTTATTATATATTATTTGTGTGCTTCCCTGCCAGATTCCCATGAATCCACAGATGTAAATTGCGGCCCCTCTTAGGGAGTTTTTTCTAACCACCGTGCTTCTACACCGTCGTTGCCTGCTCCTTGAGGTTTCAGACTGGGTCTTTTGTAAAAGCACTTTGTGACAACTGCTGATGTAAAAAGAGCCTTATAAATGAATTTGATTGATTGATTGATGCAAGCCAAACAAGTATAAAATAACAGGAACCTTTGAAATGCAGTATATTTTCCAGGAAATGAAGGTCACCGGAGGAGACAATTTCTACAAAATGATTTTGGTTGGAAACAAGTTCTATATTCTAAATGCAAAGAGCTGAGGGAACAAGAGTTTTGCGACAGTTAACACAAAATTGGAATATGGTGAGCGCAGCCTCTCTTCTCCTTCAAAGTTAGGACCAAACAGTTGGAGCTGCAACCCACGACTCAAAAGGAATATACTAAAAAACACAAAAATGCCTCTCTTCCGCAGACTCCCTCACTCTTGTCATTTTTCGGGTGCAGCTGAAGAGTCGAGGGGTCATGGCAGCAGAGCAATAAAACAGACAGTGTCTCAATCTCTCGCTCGATTCTGCTTTCTCAGCACGGAGCCTGGGGTTGTTTCCGGGTGTTTCTGAAGTGCCGAGGTGTCAGGCCTGCATGGCGGCATTAACAGACACTGCCTCATCACCACTCCCGCAGAGAGTGCAGCGTGACATAACTCTCGGGCCATCCCCCGATCGCTTCATTAAGCCCGGCTACATCTGCTCCCAGGTTTCCACTATGACTCCCAACATCTGCATTGTCACAAATAAACACCTCACAGCTTAGAAACTACATTGCTGTATGTGTGTGTGTGTGTGTGTGTGTGTGTGTGTGTGTGTGTGTGTGTGTGTGTTATGAAGCAGCAGAGAGGTGAGACTTCTGGTGTCATCGGGGGAGAGGAGAGAGAGAAGGGAGAGAGGAGGAAATGGGGAAGAGGAGGAGCAGGCACTTGAGAGGATAAAGGAGTAACAAGGGGGAGATGAGAAGCAGTAGGAAAATTAAAGGGGAAAGAAGGAGAAGGTAAAGGATGAAGGAAGAGAGGAGATCAAGAGAAGGAGCAGAAAGAGAGCAGAAAGAGCAGAAACGTGGAGGAGACGCCATGTGTCGGGGGAACAGCCCGACAAGACAGTGGGGGTGGCTGGGTAGTCATCACACCCGCCAACTCAGCAAAGGGACGGTGTTCCACCTCTGCCTGACAGGGCCCTTCACTTTACCCCCACCTCTCACTACAGCAGGAATTACAAGAGCGCGCGTGTGAACAATACACAGGCTTGTCAAGGAGCCGGAAAACACTGGCCGTGTCTTGGGAGAATCACACACCAGCCTGTCGCTAACACACACCCAATAACACGTGCTTTTCTTTCTGCTTGTGTTATTCATCAGCAAGTTAGGCAGTCTGGATATGGATCTCGTGAAAAGAAACTGGCCAGGACAAGAGTCAACTCCCAGAGCTTCCCTGACTGGGTCCCCCCTGAGCCGTATCATTCACTGGACTGGAAAAAGCAGGGACGAGTTGACACACGTGCATGCGAGCGAGCGTGAGACTGAGCGAACCGAGGACAGTCACGCTCGCTCGCATGCACGTGTGTCAAAGCACATAATACACACAGAAATACATTTTTATTTTTTTCCCATGCACTGTACGCGTAGGAATACGCTCGCACAGAAACGCACGCACGGAGAGAGAAAGCCACTCAGCAAATACGAAGAATCCCTACTTCTGTTACTCCAGGCTCAACACTGACAAACAAACAGCGCAACTGCAGCGGTCCCTCTAATTGGCGCAGAGAATCAAGATTTCAACACACAGCCGCCCACAGATGGATAGGTTTGCTTTTCTTTTTTTGCTTCGTAACAATAATTAACAGTTCACAAAGGAAAATTGTTTCCTACGGTGTCAGGAGATGAAAGCTGCATGGTTTCCTGGAGCCAGGGTGGCCAATTGAAGTGTGTCTGGGAGTTTAGAGAGTTAAAGGCGGCTGGAGAGAGATGAGGCCTGATGGGGCTTGCTTACCTTTGGTCCTGGAGGAGAAGCTGAGGGAGAGCTGGGCAAGGAGGTCTTCGTTCTCAAACCTCTCCTCTTTGACTTTGATCCAGAAGCAATTCTCTGCCATTTCCTGAGGCACTATCTGCAACGACACAAAGAGGATTCCATTATCACCAGGCCCAATCGGTGGCTGCCATTCCTTCCACAGCCAATCTGGCTGCCACTCCACTCAAATGCCACTTCTTCAAAATCCACTTACCTAGAAATTGGGGTGTGTGTGGGTGTATGACTGTAGTTGGGTGTGTTTTTTTGGAAATCGCACTGTGTCGAAAATTACACTTCAGAGTGGCCATTGCTATTTCCTCATTAGCGCCAAACACAGTTTGCTGAAGTTTGTTAATCCAGGCCCTTTCATTCGCCTTGCGACTGTCACACATCCTGCAGTTGTTAGAGGGTGTCAAGCACAATACACAAAAAGAAACTAACACACTCTGGATCTGTTAAGAATTTATGTGCAAGTTATGCTGCATCATTGACCCAATCACCACCATTGTTTGTGGATTTCTTATGACTGCATAGAAATCAAACTGGCAAGCAGGCTGAGTAATTAAAATATTTCCTTGGCGGAAAGCAAAGCACGACTTTTGAAATGGTTCCTCTTATTATTCAGCTGGAATTTTTCATCCATTCCATCTACAAACACTTGTCCTCCAAAAACAAGGACAGTGCCAAAGCATAGTCTTGTACAAAGACGCTGATAGTTTTTTTCCCAGCAAGCCATCAGATAAGTGTAACTCTTGAAGTTTGATTTGATGTTAATATGAACTAACTGGGCCAGTCAAAAAACAGAACAGTTATGGAAAACTCACATATATTGCGCAATCATGCCACTTTCTATTTTTCCTCTACTGAAAAATGAATATACATAGGTTAATTCTATAACCATATTAAGTAAATTGATTTTCACAACGGGTAGGTTCTATTTTTATATAAAACTATGATGAACAATCATATTGGACATATTATTTGGTAATAAGCCCTTATTGAAGATGATGCTTCTGGTAAGCATTACAAATCCTCTTGATTAGGTGCTACCTCAGAAAGGGTTGGATACAAACATTTTATTATATAACTATATGACTAACTATTCTCACATGATTTTCATATTTATTTTAAAATGATCCCATTATTCTAATTAAATATAATGACAAAGCATAAAAGGTATGAGGTTTAAACATTTTGGTATCTGAAGTCCCACCATAAATGTCTGAACTGTCCTTCTGTCATTACGCAACAGTTAATCTGCTACAATAGAATACAAATTTTTATCTTACTCAACTGTGCTGCAGTTACATCTATCAGAACTGCATGTTTGATTTTCATGCATTTTGACATTGGCATAAAGTGCCAATCTAATGGGCAATTAGACTGACTCACATAATTCTTTCATTTTGGTGAAGCCCGCTTCCAGAGCAGAATATACGCTGTGGTCAACCCCCAAAATGATTCTCTTCTGCAGTAGAGTGCAGAGAATTTTACTGGATTTTACTGTGCTGAAATGTATGCCACATAATGGTTTTATTATTCTAATTTCTTTATTTATTACAGATGCCAGTTAAAAAGTTGGAAAAAAAAAACATCTAGTTGGCACACATTCAGAACAACGGGTCATTTTTTGACCAAGGTTCCTACCATGGGTCACTGTACCAGACTGTGACACTGATGGGAGGCACCAGAACATACAAAACAACAACCAGCTAGTAATAAGCCATGTTCTTGGGAAGTCCATTAGGGTTGCGTTGAGTGCTGCGGCCTTTGATAATGGTGGCACTCAAGAGAGACACACTGTTGCAGCAGTGTGGGCAGGGACAAGTGTTCTTTTTCTCATTGCAACCTGTATTATCAGCCCCTCGACGGGACGACGTAAGTTACGAGGGCAGACGGCTCGAGAGAAGGGGGGGGGGCATTTGACAGGAGTCGTTTGTTGTATTAAAAAAAGATTGAGGAGCACTCACGACCCGACACTGAGTGTTGCTCACTGACATTGAGAGCTGTAATGGTGGCCATGAGTGACTTAATAGAAAGTGGAGCCAATGAGAATAGAAAGGAGAGTGAGGGCTGTTGTGGCGATGGCTTGCTGGGAGACTCTGGGCTGCTCTCCACTCCCCGACCCAGGCCAATTTGTAGCAATAGAGTGGCCTACTCTAGGCTTAGCGGATTCACATCAGGTCCTGACACTGAGGATCGGTCGTGAGCCCCTGCTCATGTCAGTTGGATACAGTGCTGGTGAAAGCGGCATGGATATTGTGGGACAGCGAAGGGTAGGACATCTCTAAGGCTGCACTTACACAGGTAGCCCAAACTGGATCGATTGTTACCAACTGAGTTTTTGGACCAATCATGCCACAGCCTTTGCCAATAACTGTTAAAGCCAATATAGATTAAATTATGGTCAATCCCGAAAACAAATGAATACACTCATTCTAAATGACAGCAAAACGCCATCGTGCAATCATGCTATATGCCATCGTGCAATCATGCAATAATGCTATTCCACAGTTAACTCTTTGCGTACCGAACACTGGACGACTAAGTCAGAAGAAGGTACTAATTGGCCACGGTGAACAAACACTTGAGGTTCCTCATGCCAGGTCACCGTGGTTACTATAACATTTAGTGGCCCTTGACAAAGCTACCAGCTGCCATTTTAGCTGCGGATGAAAGATAAACGAGCTAACACTGTGACCTCCTCTATGAATAGCCTATTGAACCTAACAGAACATGAGAAGGAAACTGGAGCCAAGTAGCATAGGAGAGGAACTAAAAGATCAGCTCTGGGTTTCAGGGACTGACAGTGCCGGGAGCACTTCTGGTGAGAAAAGGAGGGATTTTCGGAGGTTGTGTTGTTTCTTCCTCATTTTCTTTTTCTGGTCCCTGAGAATGATTGTGCTAATCTATATAATAATAGCTGTGTCACTCTGAAAAGATAATTAGAGCTCTGCATAGTTTGTAAACCAAATTGACTGGTTTGAAGACAAGGAAAACAGCCTGGAAGCGCGATTATAGCAAAATATGTTTGCAATTAAGCGAAAATTACCATTGCACAAAAGACTGAATGACAAGCATTATAATTTTTTATTCTTTTATTTTTTCATTATTGTTTCTTACACTTTCCTTATTTGCTCAGCAGTGCTACAGTGGAGATGGTTGCTTCCCATCAAATTTGCAAAAACCAACATATACAATTGTGGACCTTCAAGGGTCTGTCAAAAGTAATTCCTTTTTTCAAATACATGAAAATGATATGATGAAAATGTTGGATTGTTTCTAATGGGCAAACGCATCGAAATGACGCGGAGCACGTCCAACCCAGCGAGGGACAAGCCAAATCTAGAGGTCCCCCTCTGCTTAAGCGTGTCTTACAGTAGATGACAGATATTGACTCTAACCCACGGCTTCTGGGCCCCCTCCCTCAAATCAATGTGGAGTATTTGATACAGCAGCATGTCCCAAATCACTGCTAAACCACATGCCAGCCCCATGCCCTCCATATCTCCGCCTCGCCAGCTACTCTCCAAACTAATTGTACCTTCTGCACTGCATCAACAGATCACCTCAGCAGCGAATGATGCTGGGTACTGTGTAATTTAACCGCTCCCTTTCCTGAGTGTGAAGTAGTTCGCTTCGTTGCTAGTTTAAGCCTGCCCGTAGGTTGTTGGTAAATAACTTTTTGTGTATGAGGAGAATCACCTTCAGGGCCCCTTTAGAGAAACTGAGTAAAATAAACCACTTCGTGAAATTGATTAATTTGCTGAAGGAAGATTGGGAGAATGTCCTCATTAAGAATGGCAATGTGACAGTAAAGGGATCCAGTATAGTAGGTCACTAATTACGAATATGTAGCAAACTGCCTTAGACTTAGCCTGAGCAATCATTTACTTTGCTGTAAACGTGTTGCTGTTCCCTAGTGTTCTAACTATAGGAGAAGTTACATTACAGCACCTCCAGGCAACAATCTACAGTGCCGTTTCTGGAAAATCCTTTACATGCACAGAAAAAATAGAAAAAAGTTGTTCTCGCTTTATTGCTTCTGGCTGCTTTTACCCGCGCTGGTGATATATCTTTTCTTTTTTGCAGGTCTCCTGTGAGTGATTTTAAAAAGCAAAAGGCGGACAAAACCCTCACTCTAAATTCTAACCTCTTGCTCTCTCCCTCTAGTTCTCCCTCTGTCAACTCCTGCCCATCTCTATGAAGTATCCTGCAACAAAAGTTATTCATCGTTTTTTCCCCACACATACAGTAATTACAGTTAGGTTGTACATTCCACCTGTTCCATCAGTTTAAAGATAAGGCCTTCTTACGGCATATATCCACCATGCTACCAGTAATTGTACGCATTCCTATGTAGCAACAACCCAGGAAACTAGCGGTCATGTGGCTTAAAGGGGTCCTGAAGGCAAACTCTTCGGTCTCTCTTTCCTGTGGTATCTTTTTAAAGCCTGTAAATGTGTGTATTTGAATGTAACTACAGCACTTCAGTGGTTATGGGGTGGTCTTAGGAACGAGGAGCATGCTGATAATCTTCTTGCATGTCTCCATTCTCCTGTTTCTTTTTAAAGCCCAGGCCACAGCAGTGCTTGGCACTTCCATGGCTCCATCTGTTCCTAACAGAGAAGACAGATGACTCAGGTCCTAGTTAATCGACTCAAGAGACACAGATTGCTTTTGCTCAGGTGGCTCTGAATGCCTTAATTTGAGTGCCATCTAGCCATTTAATTTGCATCTCCCAACCCTAGCGCCTGCGGAGCAAGGTTAACGCAAGATGCACATTCACTCGTTGCTGGGATGGAGACAAATGTGCCAAAGCGGACACACACAGACAAACACCCACTCACAGACACACACACACACAACTGCCTTTAGAACACACACCAATGATAATGAATTTATAATGTTGACCGAGATGGCGACACACACTACTGATAATCAAAAGTGGCTCACTTTTGTATTGTTTTTCTACTGCAGCCACAAAGGAGTTGCCATCTCGGTCAGCAGTATAATGTCATAAATAATATGACTGATCATATGACTGAATGTGTCCAGGCACACCTGCGGAATCTGCATATGAGCTGAAAAAGTAGCAACACAAACCTGTCTCCAAGACATTTGAAATACTGCTATAATTAATCCCCACCATTTCCATTGCATTGGGTTCTGTCCCATTGCACTACAAGGAACAACACATTTGGAGAACCTGCATTAATTGACAGTGCTGCTGGGTGATCTAGACAGCTGGAATATTTAATATATACAGTACAAGTCAAAAGTTTGAACACACCTATTCAGGGGCGCCGTATGGGGGGGAAGTTAGGATGATTTGACTGACAGGGGCCCTAAAAAAAATATTAGAACATTAGGTAACAATCTTTTGAGTATTAAAACATGAAATTATTAATTAAAACATTAAATTATTAATCCATCCACCTATTCTATTTTCTTGATTTTGGCGAAAAGAGAACATCCAGAGAGCCTCTGTATTGTGCATTGCGCACACCGCCCTCCACATGGTTCGGTCCTGTCTCCAAACCAGGTGCGAACGGTACTTGCTAATACTGAATTTCGAGTGAGGAGTGCCGGCAGAGCATCAAGGATGTCTCCGCTTAATAAAGAAATATCTTGTTTCCGAAAACCAAAAGAAAGAAAAGATAGAAGAGAAAAAAGAAAGGGCGACAGTATGTTACCCAATTTTTCAAAAAGGAAGGTAGGTGTAGTCTGTGAGTGGTGAAAATTAACACGTTAGCTTAGTCCATAGTGAAATAGGCTACTCTTGCACCCCTAACATCAGTTATTTAATATCTGCACAGAAAATTCTGAGTGTTTACATTTTGTTCTTCTTTTAGCCAACATTTAATCAATGCAGGGAAACTTTTAGCAAACTATTGATAGCATATCAGTTGTCCCTGGCCCTGCCTGGTGCCAGGCCCAACAGATGCAGCTTCAGGCTCAGCAGCCCTGTCTGTCCATCCCCATACCCCTGAACCAGCCCTAATCACTGTCTGTCCATCCCAATTCCCCTGAACCAACCCTATTCCAACTCAAAGAGGTGAGCAGCATTGTGCTGAATGTCATGTCAGTTGGCATAAGTGCAGGGGGTCCGTGGGATTTAAAAAAAAATATTATGAAAAAAATAGAAGCAAAATAAATCATTTTCAATAAGAATTCAATCCTTCTATATCATTCTATAGATGATAATGTTAATTAATTTAATTGAAGAGGTTAATGTACATTTAAGATATATTTATTTTAAGCTATTCATTAATGATTTTTCCAGCCAAGTACCATTAAAAACATTTAGACTGTAAAAGATGGCCTTTAGCACATTTCTTATAGAGGGTATCAGTCTTCCATCAAACAGTGAATTTCACTTATAAGAGCTCATGGTGCCTTCGGCTTTGGTGGTTGCTGGCAACAGCTCCTTGACTCGTGTGCATGCTAATATAAAGAAAAGACTTCCACAGGACTCTACATAGTTACGAATAATAAAATGCATTGTGTTTATTCCGTTTGCTTCACAGTTAACAAAGTACATTAAAGAAATCTTCTTAGACAAAGTAATTCCTACATATAACTTATGCAACTACAGATAGAAAACTATTTTGCTCCGCCGTCTAAAACCCCGGACACCCACTTCGTTACAGCAGAACACAGTCTTAAATCACCCCCTGTTTTAAAATGACGGTAACCAAATAAGAAAGATATACAATGACAATGCATCCCATTACTATACAATGTACATCAATCATAGAGTCTCCTACCATTGTAGAAAAATGTCAGAAATTACGATAAAAATAATTGGACAACAATTAATACCCAATGTTTAGTGTATACGGTAGTGATACGATTACCTGTGCACTCACCCAGTATTAAACAACCGCACACCTCTAAAGGTGCTTTGGCTCCCGCACCACTGTATGCATCATGCCAATCCCCCCCAACCTCCGTTGCATCTGGATGGGGCCCGATGTGACATATTTTCAGGGGGCCCAAAATCTATGGCGGCGCCCCTGCATTCAAGGGAATTTCTTTACGAATTTCTTTAGTTTTACTATTTTCCACATTGTAAAACAATAGTGAAGTCCTTTAAGAGTTTTAGAAAAGCATTACAGGTGACTACCTTATGGCTGAGAGAATGCCAAGAGTGTTCTAAGCTGTCATCAAGGCAAAGTGTGGCTACTTTGAAGAATCTACCATATGAAATGTATTTTGATCTGTTTAACACTCTTGGTTTTTACATAATCCCATATGTGTTGACATATGTACTGAATATACACACATGCATATACCTATAACCACATAAAATGTATAGTTGATGCTATATAAAGACAACATTACAGAATCAATTTTATTTTTGTATACTTAGATTATCAAATTGGCAAAAAAAAATACACTCCGGAGCAAGTATGTACTTGTTTGGCCTTTGGCCAACACAACTGCAGACAAATGATTCTTGTAGCCTTCAATGTGACGGCTGCTCCTTACATCAATTCAGCCCACTATTTGCCAGCAAACTACAAAAATTATTCTATGTTTGAGGTGTGCCCTCAACAAACTAGTGTTTTCTGCACATTGATGCAATAACTATGAATATAGGTGACTATAAGTGACATTTTCGTCAAGATGAGAGAATTTTGGAAACCCCTCCTCTTTTAGTGCGCAAGGGGTTGTGGTCTATATTACCCCAAAAAGCATGCACGGACGCGTACTTCGAAAATCCACCAGAAATATTCGCAATATAAACACAAACAATTTTACATTAGGCTTACTATAACATAGCTACTGAAGCTTGTAGCCAGTGAAGTTTTTGTTTATCCTGAACAAATCCTAATGAATAATTCATTTTGTCTGCGGTGAGGATCGAACACCGGTGGCCTACATCGCAGTCCGCATCTCTAACCACTACGCTATTTAACAAGGGGTAGTGAGTCAGTTAGTCAGTCACTCACTCACTCACCAACTCAGACATTCTGACATTTGCTCTTCTTGGCCGGGTCCGCTTACGTGGACGGGCAAAAACAACACGATTATCTGCGGATTTGATCATGTCTAGCACACAGGTCAAGAGTACAGATCAGGGCTATGTAATTACAAAAAAATTAAGCATTAATTTAAACTAACACTATTGCTGAAAATCAAAGATGGGAGAGTTTGGATAGTGCTGTGGGGTTGCTTTGTTGCCTCTGTTACTGCGGGTCTTGAACATGTGCAAGGCATCATTAAAAACCAGACATACATACCCTATCAGACACGCCACTATGGGTTTCTTCAATGTACCAAAACAGATTTAATGCATCAGTCAGTTATGTATAGAACCATGTCCTTGTGGAATGCTCTACCACAAGAGGTTACTCAGGCTGAGAGAAAATTTAGCTAAAAAAAACATTGTACCACAGTGCCTCTTTTCTCCAAAAAGCTCAAAATGAACAGTACTATAAGAATATGAATATCATGCATGTTATATTTTTAGTGTTTCTTTGTTTATTGACAAAATATTGTTCTGTTTTGTGTGAACCCCAGGAAAAGTGCTGTTTTTGGCAATGGCTAATAGAGATCCCAGTTTTATCCTTAAATCAAGAGAAAATCGGGTGTTTTGGATTCTAATGTTCAACCCAGTGTTGAAGCAATTAAGAATGGTTAACAGACATTGGACTGTTCTTGTTTGGCCAACAAGTCCATATCTGAAACGTCCCTAACCTATGGTGATATCAAAAACAGCAATTTTATGGAGAGCACTGCTGAACAGTTTGCTACTAAATAGCGCCAGTAGAGGGGCAGCAAGCTTACTGATGGCTATAAGAAAGCATTAGTTAACAGTTAGATGTGCCACCAAGTACTGGTACATGCTCAAAGTTGTCCATTATTTTATCTATGTCATTTGGTTACATTTCCTAAAGACATTTTGTAAAGTAAAGCTTACAAAACTACAAATTGTTCAGCAATGATGAAAAAAAGAATAGCATGGCAAGGTGAGATTTTTTATGTTATAAAGGTATTAATAAAAAAAAAGTATTTTAATAGAATCCCAAATAAATAAAAATCTAATGAAGTCTAGAAAAGCTATTAATGTTCCTATATTTACACCTGTCCATTGATATCACAAAAACATTGTGGAAGGTTCAAACTACCTTTCACACTTAACATATAAATGAAACAAACAAATGTTCCCAACGCTCTACACATCTTTCCTATTTCTCTACACAAACCCTATGTTAATTAAAAATTAATAAATTAATTTTGAATAACAATATACACAATTCGTATGGCAATATGTTTTGTGTTTCATCATAACCACACTGACAGCAAAATTCTAATCCCGTCTCATATTGTCAAGTGAGTTTGAATCAGGAACGAATGGACCACTCAGAAACACTCAAAATATATTATGGAAAGCCATTCTAGAGCATCTTTAGGGTAAAAATAAGTGCGATTGCTGGAAAAAAAAACCTCCATCCTAGGATTAAGATTTCAGAAGACTGAAAATTCCATGAGATTTCCTTCAACCTTTACCAGGTCTTTGTTGCTGTTATGTATCTTTTGAACTACCCAGCCCATACCAATGACAAGAGTACCCATGACACGATGCTTGCAGTAATGCTGAATGGCTTCATTGGGAACATAATGGATGGAGAGGATATTTAAAAAGTTTCTGGATGATCCCTTTTGTGCTGCCAGCATCATGCTATGGGTATGCTTGTCACCAGCAGGGAGTGAGGTGTTTGTTTTGATCTGTATAAATAAGTAAAGTGCAAAGTGCGGTTCAGTGATATGGGCCGAACATACCAAGGTACATGCCGACAAGAAATCCTTGTGGTTAAGAGCTGGAGACATGATTCATTGTGTAAAAAGAAATAAAAGACATTGAGAAACGTCACACATTAAGGCAGTATTGACAGCACTTGGACAAACAAACCCATTTGAAAAAACATGTGTCCTGTAAGACCTTTTCACCTTGCTATGCAACTTAACAGATAAAACAATTCAAAAGAGGGAGCAAAACAGAATTTCCTTTTGGCTGTCAATAATTCACTATTAAAAAGCAAGATTAAACATAAGCATATGCTAAGAACCACCAAATTAATGCCATTTGCAACTCTGAGATTTCCTCAGGCAATAGATAAATTAACTTGGAGTAGAACAAACCACACAGGAAGTGAACAGCCTCTGTTGAAATTGTTTTCAAATGTGTTGGAATACCACACAACACTGTCTTTATTCGGTCATGTTAAGAACACAAGGACACTGGAGTGAAAGAAACAGTTTAGGCAAGGATCGCTTGGAATGGGTGCCCTGCACAGTGCAGAGGGCTCTGTGGCAGATCACTTGCCTGAATAGGCAGAGCATACAGTAGTATGAATAGGACCCAATCTCTTGGTTTGTAGACTCGTAATTTGGGTGTACAATTCCAAACAGCACAGTGTGACTTAGCACACACGAAACCCCCCCCAAAAAATCACAATTCTTATGCACTGCCTGCGCACGTCCATGGGTACAATTCATAAGGGTGTATTTGACTTGCTCATTTGGGTTTCAGTGTAAACAACAGTAGAAGTGTAGACAGTATATGACGCTAACATACCTTAGACCAGTTGACCCTCTTCATGATGACCTCTGGTTTGTAAGTCTTCTTGGGCTCCAGTCCATAAGGCAGCTTGATGACTGGCGGGGCCATCATAGGAGGTGGAGGGATGCCCGGTGCCCCGGGGAAGGGCGGAGGTGGTGGTGGCCCACACCCAGGTGGAGGGGGAGGTGGGGGTGGCCCTCCACCTGGAGGCGGCGGGGGTGGCGGGAGCAATGAGGCATGTCCAGGAGGGGGCGGAGGCGGGGGAGGAGGGGGAGGGCAGCCGCCGGGTGGGGGCGGAGGGGGGGGTGGCGGAGGAGGGGCCAAAGCCCCTGGTCCGCCGACCCCGGCCGCCGCTGGCCCGGACGCGACCTGCAAAGACAAGACGGCGCTTTTAGAGACGGGACACGCCTCCCTTTCATCCCTGAAGGTTGTGTTGCCTGGGGCAGTTTGTTCAAGGTTATCCACCTCAATTACGCCCATACAGTAATGAATTAAACAAGTCCCCATTCAAATCGATAAGCGCTACATTCCAGCCAATCTATTTCTATATTTAATCCTACCCGATTAGCAAAATCTTGGTAGATAACTTGAAAAACCGGCCTCAGGAGAGCAGTGCTTTTACCACCATTACATGCATCACACTGGTCCAGCTAATGCACCTGGGTGACATCCCTGTTAGGGACCGTGGAGAGGGGTATGAGTATCCTGGGGGAAAAGGGACAGCCATTATGGTACTTACTCCAATTATAGATGATTGTCTTGACCCTGTGAGTGACAGCGTGTGTGTGTGTATTTAAACGTGTGAAGAGAGACGATAAAAGCTTGTCTAGGGATTATCGTCCTTTTTGCTATTGTCCCTTGGGTTTGAGTCTCACTGCAATGGTCACAGCCCAGCATTGCTTGACTTCGCAATTATGAAAGTGGGTTACTTAGCTCCTTGAGACAGTCTACCAGACATTAAACATGTAGATACATATGCACAAAAGTAATAAGCAGCAGGCAAACTTTGCAGGGGCATATGTCACCTTTCCAATTAGAAGTACACTAAAAAGCTCTCTGATGTGTTAAGTACACGTGTGGCAATCTGTCGAGGGAGAAAAATGCAAGTGCAATCACGGTTCACTGCAGTATGGGTGTCACATGTTTCATGTTCTACATGGTACACTGCCCGCAATCGGTAGTAGTGGGCCTCTAAAAGCCAATACACACCCTTCAGCAGGCACCCTTTCAAACATAGTTTCACATACAGTTTATGATGCGTTTAATTCAATCAGATAAGAAAATAGGCAAGCTGAATTATTGGTGTTGATTACCATGAAAATTGCTTCTGTTCTTCGCTAACAGAAAAAGTGTATGAGAAGAATAGAGCCACCTGAACCAGCATTGCTAATGGAATGCTAAAGCTATGCTGACACTATCTGTAGCAGTATGGTTCAGCAGGTAGATAATGTATTTCATCAAATTTCACCTGCTGGGACACTCATTCCCTATTGAAGTGATTGCCTAGCGTACATGCAACGGACACCTAACCAACTGGGGAGAAGCCTATGCATTGGCTGGCCACAGTTTGACTCTGAGACAAACGTTGCCCTTTTGAAGTCGGCGGGATGGGTCTCACAAAGAAAGGCTATTAGGTGATAGACAGGGGCTAAATTAAACCCATTACCGATAAGACACGGAACAGCTAATATGTTGACAAGTCTGCCCTATCATACGGCTCCACAACATAAACACATGCTGTTTATAATCACTGAAAAGGGTGGGGGGAGGGGACTGTTTAGAGAAAAAAAAACATATGCTATTAGAACAATTAGAAGGCCCATGGCAAAGATAGGATTTGACCTTTGGGTTTGAATAGAAGACAATGAGGGTCTTGCTTTAATGGAGTTGGCCCATTAATGTTTCCACAACGTTGACCAAAGGCAAGTTTCTAATTCCCGAAAACCAATTTCGCTCCCCTCACACGGCTCATTATCTGGGTAACGCGCAACCAGTCTCATTTTTAAAGGCATTACAGATTGTTTGATTACACAATGCCACAAGTGGATTGTTTATTAGTTGGGAAATTAAAAAGGTATATAGCATGGTGAGGAGCATTTGAGGCAGGCTGCCCCAACAGCCCTCAACGGGAGCGCCCCCCGTTCCAATGATTATATGTCTGTCAATCTCCAAGCCTGCCGTGGCCCATTTTCAGATTAATACGAGAGAATGGAAGCAAATTAGCTGCTAAATTAGAACGCCGTCTTTTCCAAATTCAGGGGCCCTCCGAGCCTGCTGGCTCTGACGGCTCCTGCTCTGTCATTTTCTCTCTCTCCCCCTGCCGTGCTCCGGGCCCTACAGCCTCGCTTGTCTACCGGATGCTAATCAACCCAGCCTTTTGCAGCACCCTCGAGGGGTCCTGCACCACCATCTCCAGTCTCCTCCGCCTTCTCTCACAGGTAAAAATCACCAGAGCTAGTACCTTTCCTTTCCTACATCCTACAATCATAGCATTGAGCATCTTGAAACACCTTCTCCCTGGCAACATATCTTTGTTTTGGTTTCTTTGTTGTTGTTGCTGCCTACTTCAAACATCCTGAACGTCTGTTTACAGAGCAGCAGCGGTGTTTTGACTGGGTCTAAGTAGCTACAGCCTGGCCATAGATCCCTGCTAGCTGGGAGTCACAACTGGGTGTGTCGGGGTGAGCAATGTCTCCTAATGGCTTCTTGGCAACCCTTTAGTTAGGCTAGCCACATCTGGAGTGTTGATTAGCGTAGGAGAGAGAAGTGATACGAAATCTAACCAGGTTATTGAGAGGTCCACAGCTTCTAGAACTCAATGGGGGAAGGTCATAAGGGTGGGTAATTAACTTGGACTGTTATGCAATTAAAGCTTCCCAGAATCTCGGGCCTAATGAGCAACGCAGAGATTCAATTAAAAAGTGTTTACTGGGGAGAATTACATCACAACAGTCAAACACATCCATATTGGATTATCTTCGATGAAACACTTCAGTTGAGAGGTTAAGTGAATCTCCCAGATTCATGTAGAGTATTACTCAATGTCTGTTTAGCATGAATCAAGGAAACAGAAATTGCTCTTCCGATTTAGAGATGAGGACTGTGGCCTGATTATAAGATAATGAGTTTCAAAGGAATATGATATAGATCACTGAACAATTTTCACACAATCAATCATATGCAATGATCATCACAACTATCATACTCGGTTGATTGAGTTTCAGGGATTCATGAGTTTCAGGTTCAAGATCAGCTTTCTCAAAATGCAAGCCATACCAGTCAACCATGCTAGCAAAAGAAAAGGGAAGGGAGTGACAGTGATGCAAAGGGATCACCCACCTGTACCTTGCTCTCAGCTTTGCTGATGAGTTTTTGAGCCTCTCTGAGCTTTTTTGTCTCGCTAGTTAACTGGACGGACGGCAAACAAAGGACACACACAAACAGAGCAACAAACAGGCACACAGAGAGGGTGGTTAGCCAGACAGAGAAGAGGAAGACCAATATGTTAACAGAGAACACGGATCATCAAAAAAGTTAGAGCAGAGTGTTTAGTGGAAACGTGTTTACGATTAAATTAATACTGCATAGTGTGTGGGTTACAGCTGGGTTACCTGTCAAATTCAGTATCACTCTTTCACCCTCCTTTAAAAGGTATTACATGGAAAAACATATAGATGAAACTGGCACCCATATAGACACACAGTGGATGCTGTTTTGTTTAAATGCGCAAGCCAAGGTTTTTCACTCAGATACTGTGTATAGTACAAAAACTTTAGTTTAAGAAAGGAGCTACTGTCACTGAAATTTTACTCCACAGTATAACCTTGGCAAAGATCAAGGACATGTTGAGTGGGAAGAGATTTAACATCTTAACACCTACTGTTGTGTATGTAGGTATATACCCAACTGCGTACTCAAACCTATTTATATGGAGTTGTTCATACAAAACTCGCTTTACTGCAGACAGAGGAGTATCAAATATTAAACATGTATAATGGAAAATGAGATGGAAACTTTTAGAGACACCAAAAAAGGACTTCCATTTCACCAAATTTTAGAAAGTGGTTATAAAGTGCAATATATGAGGCGAATGGGGAACTATTCTTTTTACACTACATCCTCAACTATGGACAGTGGAAAGATTGTTCAAGACCACAGAGGATTTAAAAGACCATATCCTGAGGGAAAGTATTGTGTTTTGTCTAAAAACACAATGAGTTGTACTCGCTAAAGCCTAGCATAGACTCTTCAAATGCTACTCATTGTACTCGAGTACTCTACATTGGTATGATACACAATACAATGGTGTACTAAACTTAAAATATTAAAATGTATTGAGGTCAGCATATATGTTTTTTTGGTTAAGAACCTTTAATGGTGAAGGACTTTGCAAACACGTCAGAGTGGTAAGCGTATAGTTAGCCTGGTTGCATTTACGTTAGATCCAATCTAATGTAATAAGAGGGGCAGAGCCAGAGAAGAGAGAGTGGTCTGCTACACCTTCCAACCACGTTTCCAACCATGCTGGGTCAGCTACATGATAGCCAGGTTGTTAAAGCCCATTAATGGTATTGCACATTGCACAGATTAGGTCCAAGGTACCTACCACACATCTAAATTATTAATCTCACCCTGATCCAATTCTAAGAATTCTCCCCTGACGAGGTGGGTTAGTAGGGGTTGGCTGGTGTGGGAGGTGGATTAGTTCCATTTGTTGTTTTTTATTGCCTTTTGTCATTGTTTACAGGCGAAACCTGTGCCTGATCGGATCGCAAGGATAATCAAACAGACACATCTAACAGGGGGCTGCTTGTTACAATGTGAAAGCTCCCTGAGACAGACTCTCATTAAATGTGTTGGTTCACAGACAAGGTGAAGCAGCAAGGGCTAGGAGACAGAGTGACACGTGCACTTTTATTTCCGCAAGGAGCTCTGTCGACAATATGTGAACACAGTTCTCACTTCATTCATATTCAATAAAATTGCGGCTTTGATGAAAATCTGAGTGTAGTGTGTGTCTTTGCATGGATTTAGAGGTGCTGCACTCCCGAAGATAATGGCTGTGTACAACACTGTCTGAGGTGAATAAAGTTGCATAATGCAAGGTTTTAGTTAGCTGTAGCAGTTTTAATCATTTTAACCCTTTCACTCGCTGAAGTAGGGCTAAATCGCAATGTTTCTAACAGAAGAAATATGAAAAGCATATGCCTTAACATGGTAGGAATTGAAAGGGAACTGATGGGAGGTAATTAAATGTGGGGTAGGAGCAACATGTAACAACACCAGAGGTTTGAGTGAGAGTGCTAACTTATCTCCAAGTGCCCATAAATCAGTCCCCAAATCTACTATTTTCAAAGTGCATTCTGCATTGTAAGGTTTCAGCACTCTACCCAAAATATGGCAGTGTTTGCAAAATGTGCAGCTGCTGATATCATGAATTATTGCCAATTAAACCATGGAAATACTAAAAGCTTCTTAGCAAAAGCATTACTAATGGGGGACCTCCTACCTACTTCTAAGAAGGCACCGGTCTCATTTTCTCCCTCTATGTGCCTTCAGTGCAAAAGCAATAGGAGAAAGCCTTTGGAAATTCACCTTACCCTTCACATTTAATAAATACACACATTTGACCACAAGCGCATTCCTGCCATGTGGGGAGCATGACAACATGCATGTTTACTTCGCCCCCACATTTACACTGTGCCAAGCACACCTACGGGAATGTTGCTTGAATAACTTTAGTCATATTTATGGGAGCTCTTGGCGATCGCATTGCAAGTTTCACTGCTGAGGCAGATGCCGACAGATGTGTAAAAAAAATGTAGACCTTTGAAAAAGAGCTCAGAGATGGCAGGAAGAGACGGCGCCGACTCTCGTGGGCTTCACACCGCTACTCTACCTGTTAATGTACCACCAACAGGCTATCTTCCAGTGGGGGGTATATAGTGAAAAGAAAGGGAAAGAGATAAAGAAAAAAAAGTGAATGATGGAAAGCGGTGAGCGGAGGAGGTGCGGAGGTGCAACGGCCGCCATGGTGGCTTCATGAATATGTTCTGGCGGCGGGCGGGAAATCGTTGGGGAACTGAGTGAATGATGAACGAGTTTGGCTGAGGAAGCAGGTAACGAAAGGCAACAAGGCACTCAGGCCGATGAATTAAGTGAGGACTGCACACAAATTAAGTGAAATCAGAGAGGAAAGAAAATAAACTTGTCTCGGTGTGGCCACGATGAGAGCCAAGCCATGCACAATGCGCTAAAGCACCCACTGACAATGAGGGCCAAGCCCTGCATCATGCGCTAAAGCACCCCCTTACGATTAGGGCCAAGCCCTGCGCCAAGCGCTAAAGCGCCCCCTCCCTCCATTTGGTGTGGCTGTGAAACTAAGAATAAAGGGTCTCTAAGGCTGTCATGAATCTTAATGATAGCAACTCGTCTTTGGGAAAAGTCCCAGCAACGCACAGCAGGGCTAAATGTGCAGGTGTGGAAAAGGTCCTGGATGGGGGGCGCAGACATTTGCAACTGCCACAGAATTTCGTTTGCAGGAAAACAATCTTGCCTACTGGATGCCATACCATCTTTCAGCGCTGGTTCAAATTAAATTAGGGAAGCAGGGAAGCAAACTGCCTTGTTGTCCCAAGGCAGCACTGAAGTGTTTCAAATTGGGTTAAGGAGGAAATAGCAGTCATTTTCTGTGCTTGGGTTTGAGGGGTTTTGTCTGGGAAGAGATAGGGATGCGAAGGCCAGAAAAGAAATGCAATCCATTTCTGTAATGATACAATTGCATGGAACAGGCTGCCATGGATTCACCCAATATCAAATCTTACATATTAAAAAGGAGATTGACCCTTTATTGAATCAAATGCTCAAATGCTGCTGGAAAATACCCACTTAAAAGGAGTCTCGCATCCGTGATTGGGGTAGAAAGGTTTCAATTTGACCAAATTAGTAAAAGTCCTTTTCCCCACAACCGGATTAACTTGGGCCATCATGCTCAGAAGAAAAATGAAATGCCTTCATTCATGGGATGTGATCAATGTCAGCTTCTAGACCCAATCTTCATATGGTTTAGTATTTCCTATGTGTTTGTCAATACTGGTTTAGAACATTGAGCAAATCCATGAGGAATATTTTATGTGTTTGGAACAGTCTGTGGTTAAATCTGTAGAACAGTCTACAAACTGTATGTATTTGTGAAGAGTCTTTCTTTTTAATGGGCCTTCCCATGGGCCAAATGTCCTAACACCTTCTGAAATTCCAAGGACACCAAAACCTGCACAACTGTGTAGTGTCCTACGCAAACGGAGCTAATGCTGCATGCTATTTCATCCATCCTTCTCTACTGGTGTCATTACCTGGGTCAGCAGGGCCTGGATTTGTGCTTCCAACTCTTTGATTTTCTCCTCCTTCTTCTGAGACTCAGCCTGGGCCTCTTGCCGAGCGCTGAACTCCTCATCGAACTGTAACAATTCAAGACAACACACACAAACAAATACACAGGTCAGGGTGTTTCAAGAGAACAGCCAACCAGGGGGTCATGTCAACGGAAACTAAAACACTTGTTCATGGGCCCTTATACCCAATGTCCATTCACAGGTATTTTGTAGCACATCCGTTTTCTGGATTTGGGTCAGGTTTTAATGTCATGGTGACGAACCTGACCTTTATAGGAAAGCATCTCATGTCCGGATAATGTTTTCACTGTCACCATGGGGGGGCACTGATCTCATTCTACTCTCACCCAGGATGCCCAAGATGTCCCCCTCCCACTACACAGAGGAAGGAGTGATAGGGGGAGTGAAGGAGGGGGCTTTGCAGACTGGTTTAAACTGGAGAAGCAGTTGTATAGAGGTCTGACACACAGCTCTTTTGAAGGACTTTCTGTTGAAAGGTCTAATGACACATTCATTGCAGCTTACTGACAAATATGGTGTTAACTGATTGCAGCCATCTATCGTTACACTGACATGTAGAAAATAAGTATATTTTTTCTATCTTTGAAGATGAGTGTGGACGCTTAATTAAGTGGGCTACTCAAGAACTGAAACCCAGTTAGAAAGTATCGGAAAGAATCAGGAGTAAGGCTATCACATGGATGAGATTAAAGTCCAAACTTTCCTCAACACTGTAGCTTTAACATTCAAACATCATTCCTAATGCACATCTAAGAGTTAGTTGAACTATTTCCTCTCAGATTTTTCTTTTGTAATGAAAGCATGTCTAAAGTAAAAATTAAATAGAAGTGATTTCATGAGAAAACTAGTTTTTTGGAGGCCAATATTGCAATTACTGGTTGGACAAAGTGTCTAGAACAGTAGGTTTACATTTGAACATGCGTTCTGTCGCTGGTACTGATCCTGCTATACTGATGCAGATCAATAACCTTGGTTGCCAGCTATTGATCTAGGCTCGGATATCAATAGCTTCAATGGGAGTTCTTGGGGTAAAACCGTTTTTGATGAGAGAGTGGTGGTGGCATACCAATAACGTTGGCAAAGGGTAATGCAAAAAACTCACCTTTTTGGAGAATTCGCCAGCCTTCAATTCGCTCTCCTCCACTTTGGCTTTATCCACACACTGATCTGTAACCCAAAGGAGGGCAGAAAGCAACGTCAACAGTAAGCAACCGTGAAGAGACTCTGATTCTCTCAATTACACTGTACTTTTTAAACATCCAACTTGAGATTCCAGATCAAACTAAAGACAATATTAGAACAGAGGGGATAAGAACAAAACTGTAAGAAGAAGCGAAAAAGCTACGGCAGGTCGATGGGTATAACCTATCGTCTCCTTTCCACAATAAATAAATCCCCTGGGAAATTTGTATTCATTTGTCCGGTTTGCAGACACAACATTTTATATATATATGCCCCTGTTAAAATGCCAGGTTTTTGTGATTTAAAAGAATGAGACAAAGATAAATAATGTCAAAACTTTTTCCACTTTTAATGTGACCTATAATGTGAACAATTAAATTGAAAAACAGACTGAAATCTTCGAGGGGGAAAAATGAAAAATAAAAACCTTACAATAACCTGGTTGCATAAGTGTGCACACCCTCTTATAACTGGGGATGTGGCTGTGTTCAGAATTAACCAATCACATTCAAACTCATGGTAAATAGAAGTCATTACACACCTGCCATCATTTAAAGTGACTCTGATTAATCACAAATAATGTTCAGCTGTTCTAGTAGGATTGTCCTGACATTTTCTTAGTTGTATCTCAGAGCAAAAGCCATGGTCCACGGAGAGCTTCCAAAGCATCAGAGGGATCTCATTGTTGAAAGATATCAGTCAGGAGAAGGGTACAAAAGAATTTCCAAAGCATTAGATATAGCATGGAACACAGTGAAGACAGTCATCATCAAGTGGAGAAAATATGGCACAACAGAGACATTACCAAGAACTGGACGTCCCTCCAAAATTTATGAAAAGACGAGAAGAAAACAGGTCAGGGATGCTTCAAAGAGGCCTACAGCAACATTAAAGGTACTGCAGGAATTTCTGGCAAGTACTGGCTGTGTGCTAATTGTGACAACTATCTCCCGTATTCTTCATATGAATGGGCTATGGGGTAGGGTGGCAAGACGGAAGCCTTTTCTTACAAAGAAAAACATCCAAGCCTGGCTGAACTTTGCAAAAACAAACATCAAGTCCCCCAAAAGCACGTGGGAAAATGTGTTATGGTCTGATGAAACCAAGGTTGAACTTTTTGGCCATAATTCCAAAAGGTATGTTTGGTGCAAAAACAACATTGCACGTCACCCAAAGAACACCATACCCACAGTGAAGCATGGTGGTGGCAGCATCACGCTTTGGGGCTGTTTTTCTTCAGCTGGAACCGGGGCCTTAGTCAGGATGGAAGGAATTATGAACAGTTCCAAACACCAGGCAATTTTGGCACAAAACCTTCAGGTGTCCGTTAGAAAGCTGAAGATGAAGAGGAAGTTCACCTTTCAGCACGACAACGACCCAAAGCACACATCCAAATCCACAAAAGCATGGCTTCACCAGAAGAAGATTAACGTTTTGGAATGGCCCAGCCACAGCCCAGACCTGAATCCAATTGAACATCTGTGGTGTGATCTGAAGAGGGCTGTGCACAGGAGATGTCCTCGCAATCTGACAGATTTGGAGTGCTTTTGCAAAGAAGAGTGGCCAAATATTGCCACGTCAAGATGTGCCATGCTAATAGACTCCTACCCAAAAAAACTGAGTGCTGTAATAAAATCAAAAGGTGCTTCAACAAAGTATTAGTTTAAGGGTGTGCACACTTATGCAACCAGGTTATTGTGAGTTTTTTTCCCCTCAAAGATTTCAGTTTATTTTTCAATTGAATTGTTCACGTTATAGGTCACATTAAAGGTGGAAAAAGTACATTCTTTTACATCACAAGAACCAGGCATTTTTACAGGGGTGTGTAGACTTTTTATATTCACTGTGTATATACACATATATATATATATATATATACACACACACAGCTCCGGAAAAAATTAAGAGACCTCTGCAAAATTATCAGTTCCTCATTTTACTTAATGAGGTACTGATAAGGTTCTTGATCAGTTGCTCTGATAAGAGACCGCTGCAAATTGAACGCTTCTGTTCCTCACTCAACACGTTCCTTTTCAACTTTTTTGGAAAGGAAAGAAAAAGGTGCAGTGGTCTCTTAATTTTTTCCAGAGCTGTATACATATATATACACCGACCAGCCATAACATTATGACCCTAGACAGGTGAAGTGAATAACACTGATAATCTCATTATCATGGCACCTGTCAGTAGGTGGGATATTTTAGGGAGCATGTGAACATTCTGTCCTCAAATTTCATGTCTTAGAAGCAGGAAAAATGGGCAAGCGTAAGGATCTGAGTGACTTTGACAAGGGCCAAATTGTGATGGCTAGACGACTGGGTCAGAGCATCTCCAAAAATGCAGCCCTTGTGGGGTGTTCCCAGTCTGTACTGGTCAGTACCCATCAAAAGTGGTCCAAGGAAGGACAAGCGGTGAACCGGCGACAGGGTCATGGGCAGCCAAGGCTCATTGATGCACGTGGGGAGCGAAGGCTGGCCCGTATGTGGTCCGATCCAACAGACGAGCTACTGTAGCTCAAATTGCTGAAAAAGTTAATGCAGGTACTGATAGAAAGGTGTCAGAACACACAGTGCATCGCAGTTCGTTGCATATGGGGTTGCATAGCCACAGACCAGTCAGGATGCCCATGCTGACCCCTGTCCACTGCCGAAAGTGCCTACAATGGGCATGTGAGCATCAGAACTGGACCACGGAGCAATGGAAGAAGGTGGCCTGGTCTGATGAATCCCATTTCCTTTAATATCATGTGGATGGCCAGGTGCGTGTGTGTCGGTTACCTGGAGAACACATGGCACCAGGATGTAGTTTGGGAAGGAGGCAAGCCGGCGGACGCAGTATGATGCTTTGGGCAATGTTCTGCTGGGAAACCTTGGGTCCTGCCATTCATGTGGATGTTACTTTGACACGTATCACCTACAGTACCTAAGCATTGTTGCAGACCATGTGCACCCTTTCATGGCAATGGTATTCCCTGATGGCACCGGCCACTTTCAGCAGGATAGTGTACCCTGCCACAAAGCAAAAATGGTTCAGGAATGGTTTGAGGAACACAACAACGAGTTCAAGGTGTTGACTTGGCCTCCAAATTCCCCAGATCTCAATCCAATCGAGCATGTGTGGGATGTGCTGGACAAACATGTCCGATCCGTGGACGCCCCACCTCGCAATTTACAGGACTTAAAGGATCTGCTGCTAACGTCTTGGTGCCAGATACCACAGCATACCTTCAGAGGTCTAGTGGAGTCCATGCCTCGACGGGTCAGGGCTGTTTTGGCGGCAAAAGGAGGACCTACACAATATTAGGCAGGTGGTCATAATGTTATGGCTGATCGCTGTATATACATGCATACATATATATTTTACTTTAACTCATTAAAGCATAGTCATAGAAAAACAGTGAGAAAATATAGTATGAATTTGTTTTTGTTTTTCTTGGATGAGCTTGGAAACTTTTAATGACTCTTTGTTGGCAAATCAGAGAACTGTCAGTGAAACAAAAAAAATGTCATTATTTTGTCTCTATTTGAAGTAAATGAATGACTGCATATCTAATTTGGGGCAAATAGGCCTTGTTTCCACTTTGATTCATGAAACACTTCTGATAAATGTCCCTGGCACAGTGAAAACGCTGTGAAATCTCCATGTGCTTATGATGAGACATGATGTGCCACAGTCACACCTAACAGATAATGCGTTATTTATGCGTAATTAGACTACCTTATCTTATATATGTCAAGCGGCTGCAGGTGTTTTTGGTAAGGCTCTCAAGGGGGATTTGGGGAAAGATAATAATGAGAAAGACTGCAGGATATCACAACATTTTTAGCAACACTGGTGTCATGATTTAGAATGATTAGGAAACAAAAATATTTCATACTGAACAATATACTAGAAAACGGAAAAAAAGATGATTATTCAAGTTCTCGCATCTGAAGAATATGCAGCACTGTGATTCCAACCAGAAATATGTAGAAATGGCCCTGAAATACCTACCAATGAGGTGCGTGAAGTCCACATCCAGTCTCACCCTGTATCCAAAGTCTGGGTCCATCCCACTGCGATGGAGAACTACCTGAGAGACACATTCCTCGATCACCTTGAAGTACTGAGGTCTAGAAGGCCAGGGGAAAAGAACACAGCACCGAGAACCGGAGAGTGACACAAAGGTACAGGCCAAATTCTCCCCATAGCCAACCTAGAGGTCACTGAATGTCAGACCGAAAAGGTTGTGCAGATAAAAAAAACTCCCAATTAAATTTGATCACTTGCTTTTACGCCAATCGTGAAATCGGCAGATTAATCTTGGTGGTGTGGAACACGGCGCGGCGTGACTCGAATCCCTTCAAGGTGACAAACAGGGAGCGCGGCTGGCCGTCATGATGCCAGCTCGGCTAATTTGCAATCATCTTTGCCAATTAATGGCGCCCATAAACCTGAAATGCAAATCTAATCAGGGTAATGTGTGTAATTAAAAGCACAATGGCAGGAAAAACATGTCGGCCTGTTTTGAGAGGGTGACAGAGCAAGGGGGTCTCAGGTGGCGGCGGGTGGCGTCTGAGTTGGCCAGGGACTGCTGTTCGTGCCACACAGGTTGGCGGGTGACCTTTCCCCAGTTAAATTATCAACTTTAATTGCAAGTGACATTTAGCAAATACAATGTCAACTTAAGTTGAGCCCCGTAGTGGCAAATAATTATGTTCCAAGCATGACCTTGAATGGTTTCAGCAGATATGCAATTTTTTCACTAGAAATTTCACCCCCCCCCCCCCCGAGCACACAGAGAGTGCATTTTAATGATTCTGGACCATTTCCGAAAGAACTGTCGTCTGGCTCAAAAATCCACATTTGAGGAACAGGGATAATTTGTCACTTGCTCCTGGTCAATGCTAGTTAAATCTGGGATTCACAGAATGAATGTGAATCTTCGCAGGTTACGAGGAGTTATTGCCAGTCCTATCACACTTACTTTATGATGCCTATGCCAACTTATTTGATTAGGATGTCTACCCTCAGGGCAGTATGGAACAGCATGGGAAGAGATGATTGGTGTGACACTAAAAATATCTGAAGGCAGTGTAGAAGTATAACCTGCACTTCCCCAAGTCTCAAAAGTCTTGCAAATCACTTCATTGGACAGCTACCTGGAGTTTATTTAATTAAAGTGGCGTTAAGTGACAGCTGGTAGAAATACTGTATGCATCATGCTACTGCAGAGTACAGGTCTAACAGAATGTGGAAATGGCTATATGGGGTGGTTTCCTATGACAAAGCCTAGTCCTGGTCTGAAAAGCAGTGCCAATGGATAACTGCAACTGAAAACAGCTCGTATGGCATAACAGAAATCTGCGTTGTACTGTGACTACGGGAGAAGCCTCCCCGTCACACCGTGGTTGATGAGGTTAGGCACAGCCACCAGCCAGTTCGCATGCATCCTCCTCGTATGTTTACCTCCCAAATAGAAAAATCTGAGAGAGGCCTACGCTGGCAATCTTTGGACAGGCAGATTTGCTGTGCTCTAATTTTCCTGCTGGCCTCAGTGGTCGGGGCGTCTTGCTTCTCTCGGATACTCTGCTTGCGTGGCGGGGAGGCTAAGAAGGCTGAGATCATAACATGGCTCTGACGTAGATAAGGAAATTAAAGCTCCTTTCAAAGCCCTGCTCTCTTTCTAACGCCTTTTGGAAGGGCGAGCAGCGGCTGAGGGCAACGATGTAGATCAAAAAGATTAATTGCATAGAGTGTAGGCCTCCTTGTGAACCAGATAGGCTGGAGTTGTTGGGATTGACAGAGAGGACTCAAAAACAAAAAAAAAACCTGTTAAGAGCTCTGAATATGCAGTGGTACACGTACAAATAGCAATGGGGACACATCTGAGGTAAATTTGATTTCTGCTTATACAAAAAATCTCATATGTGGGGCTTTATTTGTGGTGACAAGGAGTAAATGGTGGTTTCCTCTAAAATGGTGTGCAGGCTTTATCATATCAAAAACAGATATTAGAAAAACCAAAACAAGTCAAACCAGATTTCCATTAAATGTGTTTTTTTCTAAGCATGAAATAGTAGACGTTTTGTTCCAAAGGCTGGATTCGCCTACTTGTGACGAGATCGAGCTAGTGAGCGAGCGCATGTCGCCCCCTGCGTGGCTTAGCGCCACGGAAACCCGGCTTATGACTGTCACCGACGTAGACCACGTTATTATCTCAATAAGCCGCCCTATTTTCCCAGCGTCCCCCGCTCCTCCCTGCCACCGAGATAACTTGGGAGGGGAAGGAGTGAGTGACCCAGAACTGTCAGGCCTCGCCAGAGCCTGGGTAGAGTTGGGCTCCAGAAGCCGACATATGTCCCCAGCACCAGTATTTCCCTCCTTCACTCTGGCACCTTACTCCTCCACATGGCATTGGGCTTCTAGTGGCAGCCCAAGCTCCCCTTGCAGCCCCTGATCTAGACCTGCTCCATATAACCAGTGTAATCCCCATATCGCTCTGCTCCAAGAGGAGATCTGCTCTATATTTACCACAGGTCTAATGTGCTCCCATTTGTTCAGCATGGCACTTGCAGATTAATTATCAAAAAAATATAAAACAAGCTTCCGCCACCCCTCCTCCACACGAGGACATGAAGAGGGTTCGGTGAAAAGACAATTGCCTGTGGTTTGAAGAAGACACAAGCCTTGCCAAGTTGTCTGCCCAGTGTTTTGAACCTGAAATTCAGTTAAAGGGTTGATACAGGGTACATGGCTGTCATGGTGAACATTTAAGACGTACAACCTTTGAAGCCCAAGTTCCTGTTCGGATGGAATATTGGCATAGACATCTCTCTGGCGTATATCCTTTTGATCAGGGAGCCATCACATATACCTACGGACAAGTAACACTACATTGCCTGACTTGGCATGACAGAGAACGCGAGGGATGACATCGGCCCCTGGATCCCAGTGGAGACCTGGCCAAAGCTTAACATGATCTTAAGGGCTCTTTTAAACTAAAATTACAGACCCAGCATTTCCTAAGCAGACAATTTAATCTTAAACATAAATATGTATGCAAGTTCAAAGTGCTTTAATAAGGATATATTGAGGATGAACGGAAGCCCAGCTGGATACAGAATCTTGCGTCAGACCAGCCGACTGACCGCACCTCCAAAAGCCCAGTGATTTATATGGAATTACACTGTATGTCTTTCACGTGGAGTAAGAGAGGGAGGGAGGGCAGTGGGAAATGTATTTTTAAAAGCATATCTTTAATAACTGCATCCATTTTTAATGAGCATTTGTAGTGATCCTTTTTTACTGTCGGCAATGGAGGGCTGTGGCGTCACTAGTGGGGGTAGACAGACACAGGAGTGCTGAGGTGGACATTGCTGTACTCGCTGCTTAATGTGTTTTCTATTTCTCACTTTTGCCAACAAGATGAGGAATGCATTATTCATACGGGAGCCAAGTGAGCAGCAACTTGTCTATGGTAAATTCTCTCTCTTCTATCCTCTTCTCTATACTTTGTAAAATATTTGATTTCTGCAAAGTCTGCAGTGAATTGATCACTGTCATTGTGGTCAGAGGAGCCACCGCTGTGTCTTGCCTCGCCCCCCTCCCTCTCTGTGACTGACACATTTACACTGCCAAGTCGGGATCCAGAGCATTTGAATAATTACTTAATCATTCAAAAGTACAGAATATTAGATCTGCTCTGATGTGGCCTCCCTGGCACTTTGCTCACAGGGGTTAAAGCCAGACAGACAGGGATACCTTGATAGGAGAAAATGGACATGTGAATCTTTAATGTTTAATGCTTACATGCCTTCTGACCTCTAGTGACCTTATCCGCTGAATACGAAGGCCGTAAAACATGTCTGGGAGATTGCCAGGATTTGAGAATATCGCTCTGAAGTATTCTTTCAACCCAAAGGAATGTCGCACCCTAATCTAGGTGAGGGTCACTGCTGTGTCTGGTTATTTTACTCTAACACAATGTCAAGGAGAGGATGTCCTGGAGTATTCTATATTGATAATTCAGATTTAGCACATCAGAATTACACAATAACATCATATCTACAGGGTAGAGACAGTAAAATGTAAAAGTGCTAGCTTCATACCCTTTCGCAAAACCAAACCGGTGGCAATGCATTCTTTCTGGTAAAGTGGAAAGAAGAGATGCAGGTGCTTCTGAGCGGAACTCACCTGATGTAGTAGTCATTCCTGATGAGGAGAAGGTGCTGTAGGATGGACAGGAAATAGGTCTCGGACCCTGTGTCTTTCACCATGTTGGACAGTAGATGGTACACCTCACCCATATCAGTGAGAAAGGGCGTTAAGGTATACATTGTCATGGCAGTGCATCTTCCAGAGCATGAGATAAACATGTCTTGCAATACAGGCTATTGAAATATAAAAGGAGGCAAAACATTTACAATTCATATGCCCTTTCTAACAAAGTCCCTAATTAGCTTTAACTACCTCCCCTCAAAGCAATCAAATAATTGTTTGACATTGACAGTGCATTCTAAAATACATCTGAATAATTTCTATAGATCTTCAACTGGCAGTGTTTATTTTCCCATTTTCCCCTTCAATCAAGTACTCAGACAGGCGTCATTGTGTACAGGCAAACACTGAGACGACTGCTCACATCCGTTTTCCCATCGGGGAGCTACAGAAGAGTAAACAGCTAACTTTAGGAGGGGAATTGGCAATGAAGAACAGTCCCTTTGGTCTACCTGTCACTCTGCGCCTTTCAAGGAGGAGGAAATTAATCACATAAAAACTCCACTGGGTTTGAATATTTTAACGGATAAGAATCATGAAAAGGGGATCAGTCACTGTGGGGAAGTAAGAAAAATAATGCTGAAATTCAAGTCTTCATGATTGTGCCTTGGCTTGTCCGTCGAAGAGAAAAGATGTGTTCTTAAAATTGCAAAAGGTATTGATTATGTGTCAAACAATCTTCCTCTCCCCAAGGAAAGCGAGCGCCAGCTTTAGATGACTAAAATAGATGTATAATCAAATAATAAATCATTGTTGTTGTTTTTTGTTTGAAAAGCAGTGTATTTAATTGTGTCCGTTTCTATGAGTTGGATTGCTGGCTATTTGTTTTCCGGAACGATCAGAAACTGCATGCATCATGAAGCACTAAGGAAAACATACACTGTATTTTTAAGAAATAGAAACCAGAAAGAGCAACACTCAAATCAAGGCAAGTGATTTATCTTGAATTCAGAGCATGTGTTAACAAATCACATCCAAGTGGCATTTTAGATTAATATCACAATGACATTACAGTATATTGTATATCATATGTGTTTTGCAACGACTATTCACATGGGATTTTAATGTAATATCAAGATTACATTTGATCTTGTTTGAACAACCAGTAGCACTGAAAACCGTCTCCCAAAACTAAGAAATAAATACCTTGAGGGCCTTACACAAAACTGTTGGAAAAAGGATCCTCTGGTGTATACTCATTTAGTTTGAAGAAACAGTAAAAATCCTATCAAATAAATAGCCCTATTAAATTCTGTGCACACATGCAGAAGGAGTATAGAAAACAGAGTGCTGGGAATTCTGATATTTTTAAAAGAGAATTATGAAGAGAATTATTTTAAGAGAATTATAGAAAAAGCTTTCCATCATAACATGTAGTATATGTTAGGGCAGTGATGATGAAATGCAGCATTTTTGTGCTGAATAGGGTGATATACTGTCTAGGTTAAAACACATCAACTGTCTGTAGTTCTGCATTCACTAACATGCCAGTGGTCACCCAGCAACAAATAAAGGTATCTGATGTATCCTTGTTTATTCCAGGGGCTTAAAAGAAGGGACCAAAATCAGCCTTCCTCAGATAAGAGGGGAAGACGTGGTAGGACAAGCATCACATCTGGGAGGTTAGCGACATGAACAGGCTGTGTCACAGTTGTATGGCCCCGTCTGATTGTTAATTCAGGATAAGAACATTCTTTATTCGCCAAGTACGTTAAAACATACTCAATATTTTACTTAGCGTAATGGCAAACGATATAAGCTCCAGTGGAATTATCATTACGCTCATTGTCTCAGAAGACTGTTGAATGACAAAAGAGCATCAATCACATGATTAAATAAAGTCTGAAAATCACTTAACAGTCAGTACAAAAACCTCTGCAAGACACCAAAGACAAAACCCTGCTCTGTATTCTCCCACTGCTCCCAGTATCTCCTACACCACATGATCTTTCAACCCCCATCAGGACAAACCCATCCTTTATTGTACTGCTGGCATGTTCCTATTCACAAAGCTAAAATTCAAATTAAAACAGTTCTCCCATATCATAGTTGGCAAGTGCAGGGGATAGGAATGCAGGCTCCTCTGAATTATTGTTTCCCAATCCAGTATTAGCAGTTGAGAGTTACAAGCAAGTGAAATGCGAGTACAGGCTCGCCACAATTATTTCAGAGGGGAGTGGAGTAGAGCCCTGGACTGAACAGATGCAGAAACATCCATCCATTAGGAGCAGACAAAAAAAAAGAGCTACCTACAAAATAATGCAAATCCCATACCTTTTTCCCCTCTCTTTGTCTCCTCCCTCTCACTCTGTGCCTCTCTCCATTTTACTTGTACTCATCTTGCAGAGCTGGGGAGCATGAATAAACATGAGCATCAGTGGAGGTGAGATGTGGACCAGTCTGTGATAGGGTCAATCAATCACTATTCCACAGTGTCATTAATATTCATTAGTAGCCCGGAGTCACCTCCTCAGCACCCGGACCTGGGCCGGACACAGAGGAGACGCACCTTCATGTGTTAATATTCATGAGGCAGGCAGGGAAAACAAGCGAGGCGGCAGCTAGGCACAGGAATATCTATTTGTATGTGTGTGCGTGTGCATGTTTGTGTGTCAGAGACCAGAGCTAACATTCACATCATGCACACTACTCACAGATCAATACCACATTGTCCTTGGAAACAAACATTGGGCCGTCTCATTTGTGAACTTGCTCAAGCACATCATTAATCCAGGTGCGGCGTTCGTTTTTTTACCATTTCCTCACACTCTCTCTTCCTCCATCTCCCTGAGCATCAGCACTGTCAGACTGGTGGAATATTCTAGCACAGTGGGATTTGAGAAGACAAAGGTTGGCAGAGAGAACAACTGTATATCCGTGTCTGGCCCTGCACTGGCTGCCTACAATGTCAGCGTTTCGCATGTCCAAATACCCTTAGAGAAGCTACTTGAATTATTCATGCACCTAACCTAAAATTCTTTAAAACAACTTTTAAACTTAAGACCAAATTAGGAATAATTTTAGTAACTATTCAAGTTATCAGTTGAGCGGACCTAGAGGAACAACTTGGACACATCGAATTGTCATATCTACTGTAGCTAAATGGGAGCCAGGGAAAGGTTGGCCAAATGCTCAAATGGACACAGATGTGTTTAATAAGCTAAAAAAAAGGTCACTGTGAGGCACAATCTCCTTGACCCAGCCAAAACTAATGTACTGCAACTTTTATCTAACATAACAACAGACTTAAAAGAGATAGTCATAACAAAAACCAACATTGTTCTGAAGAAAAAACAACTGGTAATGATTGATGGCTCCAGTGTCTTACATCAGCCAGATCAGAGCTGTTCTAGACAGCCAGGAGATGAAGAATGGTGATGAGAGGGTGAGAAGAACAGAAAAAGGACGAAGAGTGGCTGTTTACCAGGTAAGAGAGGAACAGAAGATTGCACTATAGATCCTCAAATTCATCACTAATGAACCCAACCATACCAGCTTTAGACCTGTCAGCCCCAGCAAGGCCAACACAATACAGTCATTTCCAACAGCTCATTTCTATGGCACAGGCAGACAAAAGGATATTCCATCTCTGCTCGGATGTCATCGAGGCGATGGGAGAGCTCAATGGAGTCCTCCTCCTTGTTCTCGTTGAACACCTTTAGTTGGATGTCCAGTTCCTCAGTCTCTTTCAGCTCCTGTAATTGAGAGAGACATGAATAGACTGTGGTAATAGACAACAGAGAACTCAATACCTCATTATCCTTGGGAATGGAAAGCATTAGGCTATGCTGAATTGTAATGTGACTTAATGAATGATGAATGTATGGATATACAGTACCAATTCATGTAAAGAGTGCTATCAGTGCCAGCACATAAACCAAATGCAACCCAATCTCATAGTTTATACAGGTTATTTGAACAGAACCTAGATTATACTGGAGTCCATGTAACAGCTGTAGAGGGACTATGATCTAGGATATCTGTCCCCCTCCTTCCCTGCTGGGCTGGTATACCTGAATCACCAAGCTCTTCACAACTGTGCCCTCCATGAGGGGCTTTAACAGTGCACTTTACAACTTTACTATGAATCATTGCCGTCTAAGTTTACAGACGGCACCAGGCCAAATGTAACCCAATTTCTGCAGCTATCAATCACCTCACTGCTCTCCGGGCATACCATCTGTCTTCGAAAATGTCGGTTTAGAGAAGGGAGGAAGCATGTAAAGCCACAGAAAGGAGGGAGCTCAAGGACTGTGGGCCTGTACCGTAGAACTGGCTCGCTTTTGTTTTCCTCTTAGCCACATTACATTTTTGGCTCCACAACATAATTCACAATAAGTGGGCCTCGCATCAGTTTAAATGCCTGTATTAAAGCTTCAAATGCGGCATTTATAAATGATTGTAAAGGAAACTCCATCATATTGGGGGGCAGAGATGAAGATAATTAAACTAATGAAAAAGATAATCAAGCAGAGCAGTCAAGATGACTTATTATCAAGTGGCAAATTCCCCTCTGCAAATGAGGTCATGAGTGATGAGTGGATGCTTATTTGTCTTTACTGACTGCAAGGATCTGGCTGCTTATTGATAATGATGCCACGGCAAGCTGTGATCAGTGAGGTGGTGCCTCACGGTGAGGTGAACTAGAACGCTCCGACATAATAACGGGAGCAACATGGAGGGGGGAGACATAAATAGCTGTGTCTCCCATAGGCCAACATGCAGAGAGGAACTAAGACTGATGGAGAAGTTACAGGGTTGCAGAGTTTTCAAGGAGCAGGAAGGGTAGTGAATAAATTAATCAATATTCTATATGTACACATACACACACAAACATATACATATATATATAGTTGCAGCCAAATGTTTGGACACTTACCCATTCAAGTGAAATATTATATAAATAGTCCCAAATTGGAATAATTGTAGTAGACATTGTCATCAAAGGGTTCAGTGTACATTGACAGTATACATGCAGGGATGGTGTAATGAATGGAAAACAACACCAAGGTGGTATCTAGAAGGTTTCTTGGCTGAGAATGTGTCCTCTCCTACTGTTCCTCACCGGTAGGATCTTCTTCAGGCCACAGCGGAGGAACTCATTGCGCAGATGTATCCTGAAGTCCAGATCGTCCGGAGAGGTGACCAAGGCATTGATCAGCTGCATGCATGCCACCTGTCGTTCAACACACAAGCAACCAGAGAGAACGTTAGAGGTCACGCCTTTCATTGTACTGAATATGAATCAACATTAAACGGTAGGGTTAGAAGGAGAATTATAACGGGCCCCTGTGCATGTTATCAACCCATTTTAGGACGGCACCTTAAAGCTAAAATACCTTGGGCAGTGAAGTGTATGTGTCAAATAGGTTCAGTGCATTTATTTGTCTGAGAAACAGGACGAAGGAGGAAAGAGAGGCAGTGCTCTGACTCAGGGAGCAGAAAGGAAGTACAGGGTTAGAGGAAGTGGAAAATAGGTCTGCAGAGTCTATGGACCAAATGGTCATTTTTTAATTGATTTATTGGATTATAGAAGAGATGAGGGATGGAGGAATGGGATGAAGAGGCAGAGGGAAAAGCGCTGATGGGTCTTAACAGGCTGTGAGATGGCACCGGGGAGCAGTGCTGTTAGAAGACAAACTGTTCCTCCAACAAGCGCATTGACCGGGTGCTGAAGGATCCCGGTGATCAACACGAAAAAATGTAGCTTTTCCGAAACCTCTTTTGGCACGTTTCTATTGGCTCGCGATCTTCCATCGGTGGGTGTAGTGACTGCAGTCGGTGAACTGTTTTTACACACAGCTCCAGAAAAAATGAAGAAAGCACTGCACCTTTTTCTTTCCTTTCCAAAAAAGTCGGAAAGGAAAAAAAAAAGTGCAGTGGTCTCCTAATTTTTTCCGGAGCTGTAGATTTCCTCTCTAAGCTTTACTGGTGAGAGATGCGCAGAGAAAATGCATGTGCGTTTATGCGCACGCACACACACTCCCCAATGCATACTCTTAGTTAACATGGCAAGTGATAACACGTGACGATGGAGAATAATATCCAGCTATTTACCCAAGACATGTCTGCCAGGCCTGCTGGGCCACAGGAAGACAGTGTGCTTGAGGAAGATCTGCAAGGTTGTTCTGCGCCGCACCAGCTCCCCTGGTGGGATGGGGGTGTCAAAGACACTGGCTTTGAGTGTGTGCCAACGGTGTCAGGCAGCAGCAGCAGTAGCCGTCGAAAAGGGGCCTCCAGGGCCTTGGACCAAGAGCTGGGCATCGAAGCCTGAAGTCTACCCACCAGAGACTTTATACCACAAGCCTTTCCTGAAACTTCACTCCCATCACTTTACTCCAATCATTAGACTTATAGAAGCAAAAGAGACATTGAAAGAATGATGCTCGTATGAGTGGCAAGGCCGACAAAGTTACCGGTGTTTCTTATGCTTCTTTGTCAACTTGACACAGTCTCCTAACATTCGAAGCAGAAACACCTCCAACGTGTTTGTTGCGTGGAAATGGTTTAGTGTTATTGTGGTTCTTGTTTTCATGGAGGGCAACAAGACGAGGAGGGAGCTCCGGCGTCACGTGAGCATTGCATGCCGTAGGAGGGATCTGTCAGTGTAATTAAAAGTGGGGCTGTTGGGACGATTTAAAGCTGGGATGCAGGCTGGCTTTCACTCTGTAGCTGAGAGAGCAAAGCCTTAACCGCGGCAAAACCCATTTTAATCACATTAACAAAGTCAGGCTCCATAGCAACATAGCAAAAAAAGTCTCTACTTTCTTTGAACCTTCATCAGCAAGGTAGTTTAATTTACTTCACAATTAACCGTTGCTCATTTCATTAGTGGCAATTTTAGGAAGAAGGAAAACAAGGCTCCACAATCAAAGGGATTTTTAACTCCCTTCCTTCCTCTACCCCCATTTATTTCACAAATATGGAATTAAAAAAGACTGTTTGCAGTGATTTGTTCCTCAAAACATGGGGGTTGTATAAAAAAGTAGGGGGGAAGTTAAAGGTAAACAGCAGTAATAAAGACAGGTGTGTTGCTGTATGGATGCCCTTTTTCTATGTGTCCTCAGAGACCTGCCTCGACAACACTGAGGAAAAGCAGAAAAATTGTTGTTATGAGGATGGAATAAAAGACTCCCAGGAAGCCAACATCTCTCTTCTATTCTTCTGTTACTTTTATTGGTGTCCTCAAAAGAGAGTCGAACACTTCCGGCTCTACCAGTGAAGCAGTTGGTGATGATTAGGGCAGGAGAGACTGCTTGGTGCATTTCAATAGCCCGTGGTCGACTCCTATCACACGGCTTGGGCACCAGAGTTTGACAAGCGGACACAAAAGTGAGTAGAAGAGAGAAAAAATGTGTGTACCCGTCGACAGGGGCTAAGGTACAGTAGACTCCAGAGTGACAGAACTGTCAATTCCAACCTGGCCCTCCACGTCAAACACCGGCTCCCAGCCGCAAGGCCATTTGTGTGAATGACACTGACTAAAGCCAAGTTCGGTCTATTGCATATGACATGGCAGACTTGGGTGATTTGATTTTGTTGATAAGGATATCCTGTACGAGGTTTTTAAATTAGTAATTTTTTTTTTCCACAAGTTGTGAACACAATTTGGAGGAGTTGGTTAACATCCTTGTGAATTAATATCTATGTGTGACTCAGATCCAAGCAGAATAGTACAGAAATAACACACAGAAAACCACTCAAAGTTGTAGGGTGAAAGTGTTGGGAATTGAAATAGATGTAAATGAGTCTCATAATTCATATTTTTTATTTGATGTTTATGACACTTAAAGTGGGTTCTAAGAGAAAGATACTTGCGTGCATGACTCAATGTCACTCATAAATCATACGCTGATGTCAATGGATATTTTGAACTAAGTGACTTGGTAACTGTGTGTGGGTTAAATAAGAACCTGGAGTTGTTGGGCCTCGTGATTCTCCAGTCCCTCCACTATCGGAGCAAATCTCTCCTTGTTGTTCCTCTCTGCCGCAATCGTCATGGCAGCCAGGATCTTATCCAGGCTGAGAGAAAAGCAAAAAGACAGGTAGGTCAACAAACACCTTTATCACCCCACCGACAGGACATTTACTCACAATTTTCAACGTAAACCCATAAATCGTTTAATCTCTCCCCTTGTCTTTGTCAGAGGCGTCCTTTGGGGACCCAAGACAAATTCCACTGGCCTGAGACTGTTTGCAACCCTGTGCATTATAGGAATCCAATTTTGCCGCTTTGGTGTTCATTGCTCTGGTGATGCTCAGAAAAAGCATGAGCCTGATATACACTGTAAAAGCTCCTCATAATAAAATGCTTTTGGCGATGTCAGGGCGGGTGCAGTTTATTGCAGGGAGAATACATGACTAATGTATAAAAAGTGCTATTGTTGAGAAAGCAAATTAGATTGCTTACAAGAACTCACAGAAACATAAAAAAATAGTAATTTTGGCTATTTCAGACTGTACCATCACATCAAAATAAGGTGTTGTTTCGCACCTGCACACAGGAGCTGTAAGTAATGGTTGCTTATGTAGCCAATTTAGTAAACAGCAAACAAAAGTTATCTGGCGCCGCATTATCATGACATCAGGCGTAGGGGCCTCTCATTGGGGTTGGAAATGCCACGCTTGCTGTCAAGCCTTTATCTCCTACACACAGGAGAAGCACAACAAGACTAGTTCTGTGTATGTGTGTCTCTGCTTGTCTGTGTGTGTGTGTCTGAGTGAGTGACAGAGTGTGAGAGAGAGAGAGAGAGAGGGAGAGAAGGAAAAAGAGGGAGAGAGGGTGCTCAGCAACATTTTCATTTTTTTTTTTGTATTTCTCCTCTGCCATCCAGGACGCACTGAAGCGTCCACAGGACCCCAGGGAGGGAGGATGGCTCACGACCCAGCCATCCCTGTGATCTCCCCCACTTCCAAAATAGTCTGGCAGAAGAGAAAGCAGAGGAAAGAGGGGGTGGGAAACAGCACAGGGTGCTCACTTAAGGCCCACCCACCTAAACCACTGACAGCATGGAACGTGGAAGTCTGTTCACATAAACTAGTGAGCCGCAAGTTTAGATTAGATTGATGTGTGTTATACCAATTTGACTCCCTCCAAATCGTTGCACAGGGATGGGGAAACTCTGGCAGGGATGAAATGCTACCCATCATTTTCCATTTTCCAGGCTCGGAAATCCAGGAAAAAAATAGCAGTGACCTATAACTGTCATGTGAACTGTATATGGGAAATACATTTAACATAGATAAATGGAGCAGCCTTGCCGGTGTGATAGGGTTCAGACAGTGGCTTTAATGCCATCTACAACTATAGCTTCAAAAAATGTCTGCATCTGCTGAACTCCTCTTGTTCACCCTTTGGTGCAGTCACTTAGTTGGGGTGTTGAGAATGAGCCAGTGTCATAGCGTCGCTCTGTCTTAAAGGAGGTTATCAGAGAAAAGCAAGGCCTCAGCTTTATCATTACTTTTTTCTGTCGTTTAGCTGTGCATGCTTAAATAGGACTGTGACTGTTGGGATTATTGAGACAGTCATCTTCATCACATACATGTCTATGCATTATCATGCCTTAGCAACTTCAATATTAATTTCAGAGGAATATTACATTGCTCGATTAGACATACCATACCAGGAGCCAAAATGGCGCTCAAACAGGCTCTTTCAATGGGGTTGATAAGTGAATAAGTTTCACCTGGATCCTTGTATTTGTCAGTTTGTTTATTTTCCTGCGCTGCATGCAGACTAACTTTGAAGTGCCATTGTTATTCTAGTCCAGCTCTGTGGCAGACACAATAAAAAAGAGCAACCCTGGATTCAATTTATAATCTGTCAGCTGAGCTGTGTGTTCATGGCCAACAACACTGAGCACTTAAATACATTACACAGCCTGAACCACTAAATCAGAACATGTTAACTGACAGTGCTTCGATACATCTCAACGCCTGCGCTTCAAATGCAATATGAGTACATGGACTGTATTGTGCTAGGGCCAGTGACATGTTGTCTACAAATATATTTTTCCTTAATCTGATTACATACATAAGGGTATTATGTTGCTAGGGAAGGAAATCGGGGGGAAGAGACAGGCTGGCACAGACAGAAATGTGACATTGTGGATAAATCAATAGCGGTTGAGTGTTGTATGCAAACTTACATGTTCTCCTCTCCAATGATACAGACAGCTGAGAGGATTTTGACTATCTCAGTCATCATGCTGGTCTGCTTGGGGTCAATTGCCCTGGCCAGGAGAAGCAAGCTCCGCTCATCTCCCAGAATTCTTTGCAGTCCATACTGAACAAGTGTAAGAGATAGAAAACAAAGTGCCCATTGGTAATTAATACACTTTCTAGTGAAATTCTACATTGTCCTTATAGTATTCAAATAGAGCTGAATTAACAGGGTTAAATATGATATCCCCCTCAAAAAAATATCTAGACAACACACTCCAAAAATTCAAATTCCCAAAACATTATAGAAAGAGTTCTAAATATCTGAGAAAAAAATTGATGGTTGGTTGATTGATTCTTTACTGCATGTCTTTATACCCCAGAGTTTCTTGGTTAACACTAGAACCACCAAATGCCTACGCCAATTGGCGTTTGAGTTTGTAATTAGAATAAACCTGCCATTTTGAAAGCTACACCCTCCTCCTTCCATGACTTTTCCTAAATAGGCGTATATTACATTGTTCCGTTGTCGGAATTCTAAACTGACGATCAGAAAACTATTTAGAAACAATGTACCTGTTTCTTTTACCCCATTTTCCAACATAATCCACCAACAGCCCACGCTACTTAGCGTTGGTACCCAAATGGAACCCAGGTGCTAATCACCCCTCACTGAATGCATGACGTCAATGGATGAATGCACAATACTCCCAGATGAATGAAAACTTAATTAGGCTATTTTTGAAACATAATACAAATGATATAGGCTACTTATCACATGGCTTACCGTTTTTCAATAGGAGATTCATCTTATTGTGTAGGCAAATTCATCAAATGTAAATCGAAAATGTAAATCTACATTATTTTAAGAGGGAAAGAGAAACTAAATCACACACACATCCTATTGTCTCTCTTAGAATATTCTCTGCTTATTTTACTGAAGATTAATATTCTACAAATGTATTAGGCTAAATAATTATTCACAAAACGAAATTCCAACGATATCTAGTCTTTTTCTAATAACTCCTCTTGGTTTTTCGATAACTTATTCATGTCACCTATAGAAAAATATTATATGTCACTATTCTAGGAGACTAGAGCTATGCACGGGCATTGAAATCAACCCGATAGCCCCCCTACAACCCCCGGGAGAGACATGCATAGATGCGCTGTTCACAGCCTATTCATTTCGGACCTCGTCTTTTTCTAATAACTCCTCTTTTTTTAGTAGTTTTTTTTGTATGATGAGACCTTCAATATAAACACATGCTTGTATTTGTCAAATTCATTAACCATTTAAAACAAACAAATTCAGTAATTCATTATTTTTTAGACTATTGTCTATAGTTTGATAACAACCCAGTAGATGAACTGATGCTCTGGCTGGATGGTGATGCAGCGGAGGAGAATGTCCATGCTAAATAGGGACGATTTGTATGCTAATGACGCCAAACGGCATTTCGCTCTGGCGGTTACTGGGGGTCAAAAAAGCCTGGCGGTTCTAGCATTAAACAAGAGTATTCTACTGATAATCTACCAACTGTTAGGATGAGATATCAATTGTTTTTTGGTAATAATTGCTGAGACCCTGTAAATTTAAATTAATGAGTAGAAAAATTAAACCACATTTCTAAGTAGTTTCAGCAAATGTGTGGTCAGAATGGAGACTGGACAATTCAGAAAAAAACTCCTTAACTTTTAGAAATTCATTCTGGTATGCCTGGGATTAACAAAGTGTGCAACTGTCCCAAAGAAAAAGTAAATTGTATCCCAGGGTTAGGCAGGTATCAAAAGGTAAGGCTGGTTTTCCTTTATCTTTTTACATAGGCTTTGCTCCTTTCCTATTTACTTTTTTTTTGCCAGTGAATGGCATACCTATAACATGATGCTGCCTCCATATCACTTGAAAATCCAAAGGGATCAACAACACTGCATTCACTCCACATTCCTGGCTTGCATATAAAAGTGAAAAAAATCCACTCCAAGACATCCATGTTATTTGCAACAAGGCTTTTAAAGAACACTGCAAAACAAAACTGGAATGACATAGATGGTTTGGGGTAAATGAAACAGGTCTGGCATCAAAACATGGGTATTCTTCATGTTAAAGGTATTCATACACATACAGTGGCTCTCAAAAGGATTCACCCCCTTGGACTTTCCCACATTTGGTGTTACAACATCAAATCCAAATGGATATAATCAGGAGTTTTGGCCACTGATTACCAGAAAAAAAATGTCAAAGCAAAAAATAATCTGCAATTTGTTATAAATTAATTCCAAATATAAAAAAGGAAATAACTGATTGTGTAAGCATTCACCCCCTTTAAAAACCTACATTTTTTTCAACAAGACAATTCCACTCTGTTATGCTCTAGCTTTCCAAGAGGCCTTGAATATACAGAGCTTGAGCAATTTTGCCAAAAACATTGATATGTTGCCACAGGAGTGGTGCAAAGTTGATATGCATATAGTTATTAACAGTGCGGTGTGAAGACATACAATTAATACTTAATAATATTTATATATATTATTTAATGCTGACATTTTTGGTAACATTCCTCTGCTATCCAAATGTGGAGATGGTCCTACTGTATGTTGTTTTCAGATTATATAAAAGCAGTAACATTTCAATACTGTGCAAGGGTTGTCTAGGCATACCCTATACACTGTTAATCAGAGTGTTCGCATTCACGGAGAACATTCATAGTTCAGATATAATTATTTCATAAAACTCCAAATAAAAGTAATAGTTGGCACTAATTCTCTTTTAAGGAGGGACAGTGAGGCAGTGGAAATTGAAATAATGATGAATTAATCCAATTCAGGACTGTGGGGAGAAATACAGACATCCACTACCTTGAAATCTACCTCAGATTTAAGCAATGGGCACAGTCAGACCACATATGGAGATTTAGAAAAGGGAAGATATATCAATAACTCATCAATTCCTGAGCCAAGTGCTACTTTGAGAGATGAGACAGGGCAGCTTCCCGAAAAAAAGAATAATTAAGTACTTGCCGACAACGGGCTCAACATGGCAAATTAGCTCCACTTTTCCAGCCCATTATAACACCTCACCCCCCATCAGCACGCCCTACTCAAAACAACTTTGTGTGGCTACAGTATGCTTGACCCCCACCCTGAGATGACTACACACAGGTAAGAAGTAATATCACATTTATTTCACTGAATTTCTATTTGCCTTCATTGAAAGTCAAAACTTTTTGTAGGTATGACTTTGGAAATGAGAATTAAATTATAGAAATTTGAGCTACAGTTTGGAGCACGTCAAGGTAAATACAATACCACATCTGTGCTGTACCATCGTTCTGTAGGTTGCTGTAACATGCAGAATAAAGGATTATCGTGATTGTTCAATTGGTTGGGGGTCAACTTTGGACACCTATTGAATGGTGTAATATGGCTTCCTGAAAGCACAAAAGAATTGACAGAGACTGTTGAAAGCAAACCCATTTTAATAAAACCCAACCCATATACAAACCTTATTGTTCATGAAGGCCTTCAGACATTGGATCAACTTATGCTGGTTCCTTTTATCAATACCTTCTTGCCTGAAAAAGAGATGAGAAAAGAAAGGAATATTAATGTCACATATCTGTTGTGTTGAGGACATACTGAGAAGAAATTAGAGTCTTACTGTTTCTTATCCAGCAACTTTTCCAAGGCATCTAAGAGCAGTCCCAGACCTTCATGACCAAAGTTGTTCACCCAGCTAGGAAACCAGAAGAAAACAATTACATCAGAAGAGTTCAGAGATGTCAAACGATATATTAAAAGACTAATTAAAAAGTATTCGCCAATACGATTGGGTAACAAGAAAATAATTGTCTCCACTGCCTTCCCTGTTGTTTTATTCTATTCATGTGAAGTGTAAATGCAAGTCAATGTTTTTGTCATATTAAATGTTAAAATGAGTGTCACATTCATCCATCATAAGTCCTTCTCTAGTGATCTAGCAGTGTGCTTCTAGAGCATCCGCAAGCCGAGTAGAACCACCAAAAGTAGTAATGCAATAAAAATAACACTCTAATCGATAATGGATCACCAAGGATAATTGGCTATAAAACACAAAACGCATCTGGAGCTGGCAAATGATCCAGTGTAGATGAGACTTTCTGTGATGGAGGGGTTGTGGAGTGAGGCACCCCCACCCACCCCACCCATCATAGCCAGATTATGTTGTTAGCGTCACTTGTTCTTGCCGCCTGACTGTCAATAAAACAAAATACATTGAGCAATTTGTAGCATTAAAGGGCCTTAATTCAATCATTTATTACCCCTTTTTGACAATGATTCGACACAATAATAGCTTGCATATTAAAGTCATTTGTATTGACTCGGCAGATTCGGAGAAGACCCTTGATTACGAACAATGCATATTTGCCCCAGGTGGTTCTTCGGAGGTGAAGTGAGGTATTTCTCTGATCTGCCACGAAATTAATGGAAAATTACTAAGACTACAGAGGGCAATCTGAAACCCATTCCTAAAAATTCATTACTGGGTCAATCCCCAACCAATTTGCTACTTATAATCATTATGCTGTACAGAACAGTATAATGACCTGCTTTGTTAATAAAACTGAATGGCATAATGTTGGAAATGTAGAACAATCAGTTTACAAAGGAGCGTCTCGCAGTTTAATGTTGGCCATTTTATGATGCCAGCTCTGCTTTGTGGCAGGCGGCTAAGCCCCAATAAGAAAAAAATGACATGTTGAGGTAACAATCTAGTCAGATTCAAAGTAATGCGCGATCACGTTGCTGTTTACGACACCCCAACATTAATACAGAACTGGTAGGACTGGAGCTAAATGAGCAACATGAGGCGACTTAAAAAAAGAAATCAGCAAAGAGGAGACATGGTTGACAGAGCACAGTTCTGTAAATCTGCAATCTTTTTGTTTGTTTGTAGGTTCACCACTGCAGATCTAGGGAAAATTAAGTCAATATTTGTGAAGAGGAATTTTGAATATCAAACAGAGCTCTGTGTAACCTGAGATCCGAGTCGCTGATGCCTGGCGATCGTGTACAAAGTATCCTACGAGTACCAATCGGGGGGGACACAAAAGCTGCCGTGACACCCCAATGAGGCGCATCGGGTATCACGTTTGTAGCTCAGAAGGATTAAAGGTGCTCTATCCTCGCTTGATACCCTTGACAGTGAATTGATACAATCTGTTTCTAAAAAAATCTGTTTTAACACGTCTACCCAGTCAGCACAATGGAAAAGTAAACAAAGCAACAAAAAACAACAAAAGGACAGTTTCACAGACAACACCAACTGATGAAAGCCAGTTAAGTTGAAGACACCTCCTTAACCTAACCTGTCACACACTTTTATTGTTCTCGGCTTTCTTCACTGCATGGGAAGTCAAGCAGCTTTCATTATAGGAGCCTAATGGATAGTGAAGTTAGGATTTAGTATGCTGTCCAGTGATGGGAGGTCTCTCAATTTGTCAGTCTGTCTATCTGTCTAGGAATCTGGTTTCCTAGCTGGGTCATTCCCTCAGCTGGTTTCTGTCTGTAATCGGTCTGTCTGTGGTCAGTCTGTTAAAGATGTAACAGCACGGTAGATAAATAGGATCCTCTTCCTTTCTGCTTCCTCCTTTCCTTAATTTATGGCATGCATCCAAGGATTTCAATAACTTGGGGTGAAACTTGTTCATGAAATATTGATGAAGATAATCCTGCAGTTAAGTGCCACCAAATTGTGTTACTTTCTGCAATCATGTACATTCCGCAGGCAAAATAAAAAATTAATCATATGTCTTAGGAAGCCATTTTTTACGTGTACTATTTCTGCTGGTTTGACGCAATTATGTTGTATTTATGTTAGGTGCCACAAAACCCTGTATTATATTATATAATTTCAGCCTGGACCCAGAGCACATGGGCAAATGTTAATAAGGGACCTGATGATGCTTATTTGAGCACAGCAAAGAGCAATTTGAGGAATTTCCTGTCCATTTGGATTTCCTGTCGATCTGTTTTTTTTTTATTTTACATTTACTTTCATATCTCAGCAGAAAGCTTTCAATCTCCCCATTCTTTTCCTCCATCATCCATACCAATGGGAAGTCTTTGTCAGGCATTAAATAACAATAAATCACCTGTCTTCATGAATCTGACCTTTGCTGCCACTGTTTGTAGCTTATGAACAAGTTAGTGCAATTCCCTATAATGAAACAATAAGCAGCAGTGGTGGGTGTGCGGAAAGTTTGCCGTTTGTGGTTTTCAATGTGTTTTCAGAGTGGTTTGAACCATATTCCTTCAAACAGATTTGGGATGGGAAATGTCACAGCTGCTGGATGATAATCCTTGTGAGCAAAATTCACAGCAACCAACTTGACCGGAATTGTTCACTGCAGGCTGTGGAACCTGACAAACATTCAGTCTTTCTGTTTAACTGATCAGCTGGCCTGTGTTGTGACACCTTTTTATGCACATTGATTTCAGCCAGTGGCCTGGCATTGTTCCTTGTTGGTGTGCTATTTCATTGGGACCAGACACAGGAATATGGTGCCATTGAGAGCTCCGTTTGTGAGAAGGCAAAATATTTCATATTGGATTACGGACTGAGCCATACTGCTGTCTCAATCAGCCCCACTCTACAACTCCTGACCTATTCAGTTGCTGCTGCATTCCACTTGAGGCCTTGTGCTCTTAGCAACAAATTGCTCTCGACATTACAACCTGAAGCCAAGCACCAGGAGGCTCCCAACCTTGTGATTCTGCATTCTGAAGGCAACAGCCATTTCCCCCAATCAATGCAATGACTTACAGAGAAATCCAGCACTGCATGTCCAAAATGCTTAAGTATACTATATATAAGTCAAAGTTGGGCCAGTAACCAAAAGGCTGCTAGTTCGAATCCCAGAGAAGACATGGTGATAGCTGATTTCCCCCAGGAAAGGCACTGAACGGCTTATTGGAACGTACAACTCATTGACCCCATACCACATGGGGTAAGGTAGAAGACCACAACACCAAGTTACACTCCCATTAGTAAAAAACAAGAGGCAGCAACTCCAGTGGGCACAAAATCACCAACACTAGCAAATTGAGGAGTAGGAAAATGCTTCTTGGTCTGACAAATCCCAATTCTGTTTACTTGACTGTCCTTCGCAGTCCCCAAACCTAAACCCAATAGTGCATACTTGGAATTAGATTAAATGGGTGGTTTGCAGCACAAATCTAGCAACATCCAATCTGCACAACATAAGTGGTGCAATCATTCCATCAGCATTGAAGAACACCTTGTCGAATCAATGTAATGAAGAATTGGAGGCTATGGACTGGTCCTGGGTGCACATAAAAAATTGGCCACTGAGAGTACACTACCATTCAAAAGTTTGGGGTCACTTCGAAAGAAAAGCAACAGTTTTGTCCATTAAAATAACATCAAATTGATCACAAATACAGTATAAACATGTGGTAAATGCCTACTGAAGCTGAGTGCGGCTGATATTTTAAGGAATATCTACATAGGCATACAGAGACCCATTATCAGTAACGATCAGCCCAGTGTTCCAATGGTACTTTGTGTTTGCAAATCCAAGTTGATCATTTTAAAATGCTAACTGATCATTAAAAAACCCTTTTGCAGTTATTATAGCACAGCTGAAAACTGGTGTGCTGATTAAAGAAGCAATAAAACTGGCCTTATTTAGACTAGTTGAGTATCTGGAGCATCAGCAATTGTGGGTTTGATTACAGGCTCAAAATGGCCAGAAAGAAATAACTTTCTTCTGAAACTCATCAGTGTATTCTTGTTCTGAGAAATGAAGGCTATTCCATGCGAGAAATTGCCAAGAAACTAAAGATCTTGTACTACACTGTGTACTACTCCCTTCAGAGTACAGCGCAAACCAGAATAGAAGAATCAGTGGAGGGCCCCGGTGCGCAACTGAGCAAGAGGACAAAAATACATCAGCATCTAGTTTAAGAAACAGATGCCTCGCAAGTCATTAACTGGCAGCTTGATTAACACTAGAACCGCCACATGCCTACGCCAATTGGCGTTTGAGTTTGCATTTAAAATAAAACTGTCATTTTGAAAGCTACATCCAAATGGTACCCAGGCGCTAATCACCCCTCACTGAATGCATGACGTCAATGGATGAATGCACGATACTCCCAGATGAATGATCAGACCTTGGTTGAATGGGAATTAACTTACAAATGAAATACAAGTTTTCCATGACCATTCCAAAACTTAATTAGGCTATTATTAAAACATAATACAAATGATATACACTGTAAAAAATGTTTTTGTACGGTACTTAACTGGTAAATTTCACATGTTTTTTTTCTGCATTTATGAATAATGGTGGAATAATATGAAATTACGTGGATAAACTTATTTTTAACATTCGTCATGTAGAATAAAAGGGAATGACAGTAAATTTAAAAACATTAGAATTTCTGGGTTTTTTTGCAGACATGCATCCTTTTTTCCACAACAATAAGCAGTAGAAATACAGTATTTTACATTCTAAAAATCAATTACATTATAACATTATTTTATGGATATTTGCATTACTTGCATATACAAATTACATTCTAAATACACATAATTATAGCTAAAATAAAGTTCAAAAACAGAATTTCAATATCAATATACAGTCCTGTTAACTAAATTAATTCTCTCTATTTTTTTTTTTTTACTTTTTGGTAAACCACTTTACCAAAAAAGTGTTCTCATGCCATTAGCATTGATGTCCTGCGGCTATGTTTCATGTATTTTCGAGTTACTTCCAGTCCTTTTACTCAAATTAAGGGTAACAGGACTGAGTAGGAGTAACATGAATGAAATAGTCATTTTAAATGTGTATCAGGATATTCTCATGATTATAAGTTTTTCAGTTTTAATATGTGTGAACACATTACTTACAGGGAGCTGTAGTCGACATTTGTGTATTATTTATTTTATTTTTTTTATATTTTGAGATACTGCATTTTTGATGTCCATCAGCTGTAAGCCGTAATCATCAATACTGAAACAAAAAAGACTTGAAATGTTTCACTTTGTGTATTCAATCTAGAATATATGAAGGGGTCACTTTTTGATTTGAATTACGGAAAAAAAAAAACTTTTCCACAATATTCTAATTTTTTGAGATGCACCTGTACATTTAGACATTAAACTGTATGAAGTTCAATAAAAACTGGAAAAAAGTAAATGATGAACTGATGTCATGCAAACATATGGGTCTGTGTAACGCTTATCAGTTTATTAATCTTATTAATATCCGTACCATCAGCTAAGTTACTCATGTCAACAATGTTACCAAATAGTCCATGTAATGCTTCTCAGTATATGCATCAAATTTATATCTGTTTCTTAAAAGTTTCTTTTTACAGGTATTAATGAGATTGATAAATTGACTGACGTGGACCCTATGGCTGCTTGCTTTTGTTTACCTCCCAAAAGGGTCCGGAACGTTGAAGTACCCGTATGTGCCGAAGTTGGCTACAGCTGAACGTTGAAGTCCCGCCCCCTCATTCCGTACGACTGGTACACAGAAAAGCACGGCATTTTCGAAACGGCACTGTAACGTTACAGTACCGCAACCCTTTGTTTAATGGACTCTTAAAACCCTTTAAAGTGGAAGAATTTAAAAACCTGACCAAGGTAAGGGTAAACTTTACTGTAGATCTGATGACTGAGCATTCCATATGTGCTTTTTTTCAACTGAAATGGTACAATAACATCACGTTAACTGCACTAGTTAGCTAACTAATGTTAGCTTGTAGCGCCAGCTTTGTTAGCTAGCTAAAGGTGGCTAGTTTGGTAAAATATGTTTTTCAAATATGCAGATAACGTTTTGTATATACTGATCCTGTTAACATGATCAAATGTTTCAATTAACAAATAATTTATTGAAACAATGTGATTTATGACATTGCTTCACGTTAGCTAACATTACGGTGAAGTGATCAACAAAATAGCTTGTTTAGTGGTAATGTTATCTGCAACATGCATCTGCAACATAAAATTTTGTGACACACTCAGACGTAAAGGCAAAAGGGAATTCATTGATTGCTAAAGATGACATGTTATGAGCATATTGGGATTCACATCCAATTGTACCACACTATAGTGTACAAACTACATTATTAACTTTAAAGTTAGCCTTAGTTAATTAATAATGTAGGTAGCTAACGTTTAATTTGGCGGGGGCCATCAATAGATGTACAACATATTTTCTCTGCCATAGGACATCGGCCTGTAACATTATGTCTAACAGTTTCACTGGTGTTTTTGTTGATTTCCAGATCCAGTTTAATACCCTCCTCAGCTCTACTGCACAGCCAGTGAGGGTAGATATATGGTTCAGAGCTGGTCTGTGCTTTCCTGACAAATACCTACAGAGGCTACAACACGTCTAAGTATGCTCTTATGGGCCCCAGTGTCTCAGTAATGATCTTGTATCAGGTCCCCCACCTGTCCTTGTGACTTAATTTTGATTATAAAATAACTCTTCCTAGATCAGCACAAATCTTATATTATCTGAAACATGTTGCTTGATTATCTTAAGTTGTATTGTGTTATTGAAGACATTTTCTGTTTACAGCTACTTTTTCCATATGCTGGGCACGCACAGAATGGCCATCCCAAACTGCCCCATCCAAACAAGCTAATGCAGATCTGGAAACATCTAAATGGGTGCAGCAGACCGTGGTTAGCTACTGTATATTTCTTCAACATTTACCATGCTTGTAATTCATTGTTAACATTAGGGTTATGCTCACTTCCATTTCTATTCAGGAAGTTGACTTAAGAAGCAATTCACCACAAGCCTGGTAAACAGCGTTTTAAGTTTTTCTTTAATCTTCATTGTTGACAGTGAGGATGCTGCTCTCTGCTACTTTGGAGGCTTTCTAGAGGATGCTGGTACAGCGGTGTTCCCAGGGTTTGATCGACTAAACATTCAGGTAAGTGGATGTTATGGCCAAATTAAAAAAGCTTAATCATATACTTCTCCACATTTTTTTTCACATTTAAAATAACCTGATAACCTATTTTTAACAGTTTAGTCATTGAGCAGATATTCTGATCATGAGTGATTTACATGAAATTGTGATTTTACAGTGATTTAAGGAAAATTGTACTGTTACTGTTAAGAGGCGTGCTCTATTAGTTCAGCTACACAGGACCACTAGTTTTTAAAAAATTTGAAGATTAGTGTGGATATCCTCAGCTTTTCAGCTGATTATATCTTCAAAAACCTATGTTTGTTTAAATCTTTACCTGTAATGCATACTTTTAGTCAGATTGAGATATATGGCTAACACAGTGTTATAACTGCTTTCTCAGGTTGTCCAGAGATGTTCGTCATGATGGGATCTCCTTTTGCTTGTGGAGCAAAGATGTATGCATGAGTTCTATTAAGGTCCTATTAAGGTTTAAGGTTTATCTATGGATTTTCCATATCACTTGTACACTGAAGTACAGTTTTGTAAGTTATCACATACGCCAGTTTCCTCAAACTCTAGTCCTAAAGAGTAACTCTGGAGGACTTTGCTCCTGTCCATTAATAACACACAATCAACAAATCAGAATTCACGAAAATTATTAGCTGAATGAGTTACTGCACAGCAAGTTGCAACACCAAGATCAGATTTGGGGACACTTGACCGTTCATAAATAATGTGGTTTATATCTGACATCCAGGTGTAAATTAATATTTGTTTGTAATTTGTTTAAACTTGTTTAATGTGTTTAGAATTTGAATGTGTGAGTTGCTGAAGAATTGAGAAACTGTATTCTAGATGAGCAACCTTGTGATAAAGATGTAGTGATTGTGGATGACACACCTCTGAACTAATACATGTTCTAAGCACTTGTCAGCCACAGCCACTCCCAGTGTCTTTGCCATAAAAACATTGTGTAATTATCCCACTGAAAAACTATCCCTTTTTTAGTAGTATACTAAGGTTTATTTGAATGGGTACACTTTTGCAGCTTAAATTTCAATTACATTATACACTGCTGAGCCAAAACATGACAACCTGCCTAATATGCTATTGGGAGTTCTGACCCACCAAGGCATGGACTGTACAAGACCCCTGAAGGTGTTCTGTGGTATCTGGCACCAATACATTAGAAGCAAATCCTTCCAGTCCTGTAAGTTGCCAGGTGGAGCCACTGTGGATCAGACTTGTTGGTCCAACACATCCCACAGATGCTCAATCGGATTGAGATCTGGGGAATTTGGAGGCCAGGGCAATACCTTTAACACTTAATCATGTTCCTCAACCCATTCACGAAGAACGTGTGCAGTGTAGCATTGGTGCATTATCCTGCTGAAAGAGGCCACTGCCATCAGGGAATACCTTTGCCATGAAGCGGTGTACCTGGTCTAGAATGATGTTTAGGTAAATGGCATGTGTCAAATTAAAGTTGACATGAAGGCCCAGACCCAGGGTTTCCCAACAAAACGTTGCCCAGTGCATTGCACTCCCTCTATCAGCTTGTATTCTTCCCACAGTACATCCTGGTGCCATCACTTCCCCAGGTAAACGGTGCACACATACATGGCCATCCAGGTGACATAAAAGAAAATGGGATTCATCGGACCAGACGACTTTCCACTGCTTCAAGGTCCAGTTCTGACGCTTGCATGCCCATTGTAGGCGCTTTCAACGGTGGACATGGGTCAGCATAGGCACTCTGTCTACGCAAGCAGAGTGCGATGCACTGTGTGTTGACACAATCCTCCAATATCAATCATTACAATTTTCTGTGACTTGTGCCAAGACCTTCTCTCGATTTGGACCAGACGGGATTCATTGCCCTCGTGACCAACCCCCTTTCGCTGGTTTGTGATTTGTTCCTACTTGGACAACTGTAGGAACTCACCACTGCTGACCAGGAGAACCCCACGAGCCCCGTTTCAGATTCTCTGACCCGGTCGTCTGGCCACAACAATTTGGCCCTTGTCAAAGTCGCTCAGGTCTTTACTCCCGTCCATTTCTCTTGCATCCAACACGTTGACTACGAGAACTGACTGTTTGCTTACCATTTAATCTACTCAGACCTTGACATGTGCCCTTATTCGTTATTCACTTCAACTCTGAGTGGTCAATGTTTTGGCTCATCAGTGTACCCACGAAAATAAATTACAGGAGAATCTAGGTGAAGGAAGGGGTTGATTGAAGCAATTTGGATTGAGGGGTAGACAGGTGGAATAAAAAGCTGTACCTCGTCTGCATCAGAACCATATTGCACAACTCTTCTGCTTTATCATCTAACCATACAAAACAAAAGCAAATTAATTCTTTTTTGACATATGTAATTTGTCCCAGAAAGCAGGAGCAATGGTCAAAAACAAATATTGTGAGCTACTAGTGTAGCTCAGCTAAAGTACTTTGTATTCAACAAGGGAATAGACTGACAACTTGAGCTACATAGTACAGCTTTAACACGTCAGTAAAGTAAGTTTCATTATGTGGGAACAGTTCCAAACTTTGGATATGATTATATTTAAATATAGGAAAACAGGATATATTCTTATTCTGTTACACTTCATTGGCAGGGGATGGGGAGTATCTTAGGATCAAAAGAAATATGAAATGAGCAAAGCCCATTTAAAACTCTAGCCCTTTTCCATTGGACAATTACACACATTTTAAGATTCACCAGAATGGCACAAACTCAAATAATCTGAGACATTAAATATTGCTGTCCAACAATGACTCCTGACCAAATTTACAGAGCATGAGCAATTATTACAAAAACAATTGATTGATGTTGACCTAAGAAGTGTTTCCACTAAGTATTAACATGGGATGTGAATAAATGCTTGTTTATTAATTTGGAAATGTTCTGTAACTTTCACTGTAGGGGAACATTTAATTGAATGCCTTTTATATTAAAATTCAATCCTGAATGGCTATGATTGTGAATAATGAGACTGCAACCTGACTTTCTTAGTTTCTGAAGCTGTTATGGCTGTGAGAAATCTAAAGGGAAGCATGGAATATAGGCCTACAGTAGGTGACACTGAGAAGGCTCTTTAATTTAAAAACTTCAAGGTGGACAGAATGTTTGCTACAGAATGATTCTTGCATGGGTGCGAAGTATTTACATGTGACATTTTCTGTCAGCTCTTAATTCTGGGTATTGTTTTTGAGAACAATGTTTTAGATCATTAGTGAATAATAATCTGCTTGTGTTTTAATGGTGTGAGAACCATTATTGAAGTTGACATTTGTTTGAATGATTTGTTTGTCCTGTACCATGACTTGAATATGGCAAATAAACTTGTGCAATTTGAAGACTGTTTTCTCAATATTTCTTTCATTGATATCTGTTAATGAGTTTCATCCATGTTTTAACAGGACAATTCACTTTTTGTACAGTCAATACCACTTAAATAGATTGGATTTTTGGATAGAATAACAATTAAAGTCTGTAAAAACACAGTCATGGATGACCGTATTTTTACAGTTTCTCTGTTGTTTTTTCTTACAAGAATATCCTGTAATACTCCAGCTTTTTACTGGCGACTCTGCTGTCAGACTTTTTAGCGTATTTCTATAGGATTTTTTTTTTTTTTACAGTGTAGGCTACTTATCACCCGTTATCATTTTTCAATAGGATATTCAGCTTATTGTGTAGGCTAATTCATCAAAGGTAAATCTAAAATGTAAATCTACAAATGTATTATGCTAAATAATTATTCACAAAACGAAATACCAAGGATATTTTTTACCAGTCACCAATTACAAATTCAGAAAAGGTATTACAAGTTACTGTTTTTGTTTTAGGAGGGAAAGAGAAACTAAATCGCACTCACGTCCTATCGTCTCTCTTTCAATTGTCTCTGCTTATTTTACTGAAGATTAATATTCTACAAATGTATTAGGCTAAATAATTATTCACAAAACAAAATTCCAACAATATCGTTTCGGACCTCATCTTTTTCTAATAACTCCTCCTGGTTTCTCGATAACTTATTTGACAAATCTTATATGTCAGTAGGAGACTAGAGCTATGCATTGGCATTGAAATCAAATCGATAGCCTCACTACAACCCCCGGGAGAGACCTGCAAAGACGCATCGTTCACAGCCTATACATTTCGAACCACGTCTTTTCTAATAATTCTGCACGGTTTTTGATAACTTATTCATGTCACCTATAGACACATCTTACAGTGAGGGAAAAAAATATTTGATCCCTTGCTGATTTTGTTCGTTTGTCCACTGACAAAGAAATTATCAGTCTATAATTTTAATGGTAGGTTTAACAGTGAGAGACAGAATAACAACAAAAAAATCCAGAAAAACGCATGTCAAAAATGTTATAAATTGATTTGCCTTTTAATGAGTGAAATAAGTATTTGATCCCCTCTCAATCAGAAAGATTTCTGGCTCCCAGGTGTATTTTATACAGGTAACGAGCTGAGATTAGGAGCACACTATTAAGGGAGTGCTCCTAATCTCAGCTTGTTACCTGTATAAAAGACACCTGTCCACAGAAGCAATCAATCAGATTCCAAACTCTCCACTATGGCCAAGACCAAAGAGCCGTCCAAGGATGTCAGGGACAAGATTGTAGACCTACACAAGGCTGGAATGGGCTACAAGACCATCACCAAGCAGCTTGGTAAGAAGGTGACAACAGTTGGTGCGATTATTCGCAAATGGAAGGAACACAAAAGAACTGTCAATCTCCCTCGGTCTGGGGCTCCATGCAAGATCTCACCACGTGGAATTGCAATGATCATGAGAATGGTGAGGAATCAGCCCAGAACTATACGGGAGGAATCTTGTCAATGATCTCAAGGCAGCTGGGGCCATAGTCACCAAGAAAACAATTGGTAACACACTACGCCGTGAAGGACAGAAATCCTGCAGCGCCCGCAAGATCCCCCTGCTCAAGAAAGCACATGTACAGGCCCGTATGAAGTTTGCCAATGAACATCTGAATGATTCAGAGGACAACTGGGTGAAAGTGTTGTGGTCAGATGAGACCAAAATCGAGCTCTTTGGCATCAACTCAACTCACCGTGATTTGAAGAGGAGGAATGCTGCCTATGACCCCAAGAACACCATCCCCACCGTCAAACATGGAGGTGGAAACATTATGCTTTGGGGGTGTTTTTCTGCTAAGGGGACAGGACAACTTCACCGCATCAAAGGGATGATGGATGGGGCCATGTACCGTCAAATCTTGGGTGAGAACCTTCTTCCCTCAGCCAGGGCATTGAAAATGGGTCGTGAATGGGTATTCTAGCATGACAATGACCCAAAACACACGGCCAAGGCAACAAAGGAGTGGCTTAAGAAGAAGCACATTAAGGTCCTGGAGTGGCCTAGCCACACTCCAGACCTTAATCCCATAGAAAATATGTGGAGGGAGCTGAAGGTTCGAGTTGCCAAACGTCAGCCACGAAACCTTAATGACTTGGAGAAGATCTGCAAAGAGGAGTGGGACACAATCCCTCCTGAGATGTGTGCAAACCTGGTGGTTACAAGAAACGTCTGACTACAAGAAACATCTGACCTCTGTGATTGCCAACAAGGGTTTTGCCACCTAGTACTAAATCATGTAGTACTAAGTCAGGCAGAGGGGTCAAATTCTTATTTCAATCATTAAAATGCAAATCAATTTATAAAAGTTTTGACATGCGTTTTTCTGGATATTTTTGTTGTTATTCTGTCTCTCACTGTTCAAATAAACCTACCATTAAAATTATAGACTGATCATTTCTTTGTCAGTGGGCAAACGTACAAAATCAGCAGGGGATCAAATAATTTTTTCCCTCACTGTATATGGCAGTAATCTAGGAGACTAGAGCTATGCATTGGCGCTGAAATCGACTCGATAGCCCCACTAGAACCCCCAGGAGAGACCTGCAAATACGTGCCGTTCATATAGCCAAGTCTCTGCATATTTTACTGAACATAAAGATTCTACAAATGTATTAGGCTAAATAATTATTCACAAAACTAAATACCAACGATATTGTTTACCACACAAAAATTACCAGTTCAACAAAGATATTACAAGTTACTGTTTTTATTTTAGGATGGAAAGAGAAACTAAATCACACATCCCATCGTCTCTTTGAATTTTCTCTGCTTATTTTACTGAAGATTAAGATTCTACAAATGCGTTAGGCTACATTAATTATTCACAAAAACGAAATACCAAACATGTTATTTTTTAGACTATTCTATATAATTTGATGACGACCCAGTAGATGAACTGATGCTCTGGCTGGATGGTGATGCTGCAGAGGAGAATGTCCATGCTAAATAGGGACGATTCGTATGCTAATGGCGCCAAACGGCGTTCGGCTCTGGCAGATACTGGAGGTCTGAAAGGCCTGGCGGTTCTAGTGTTAAATAGTACCCGCAAAACACTCGTCTCAACGTCAGCAGTGAAGAGACGACTCCGGGATGCTGGCCTCGGAAAAAAATCTCAGACTGGCCAATAAAAAGAAAAGATTAAGATGGGCAAGAGAACACAGACACTGGACAGAGAGAGATTGGAGAAAGTGTTATGTACAGACGAAACTATGAGTTGTTCAGATCACAGAGAAGATCATTTGTGAAACGCAGACCAAATTAAAATATGCTGGAGGAGTGCTTGATGCCATATTTCAAGCATGGTGGAGGCAATGTGATGGTCTGTGGGTGCTTTGGTGGTGGTAAGGTGGGAGATTTGTACAGGGTAAAGGGGAACTTGAAGAGGGAAGGCTCCATTTTGCTATGCCATGCCACACCCTGTGGACGGCACTTGATTGGAAGCGATTTCCTCCTACTACAGGACAATGACCCAAAGCACAGCTCTAAACTATGCACAAACTATTTAGGGAAGAAGCTGGTATTCTGTCTATAATGGAATGGCCAGCACAGCAATCGGATCTCAACCCTATTAATTAAGCTGTAGTGGGAACAGCGTGACCGTACAGTATATGAGTGCCCATTAAGCCAATCCAACTTGGGAGGTGCTGCAGGAAGCATGGGGTGAAATTCTTTGACGAAAGCAAAGTTTGAAGGACCCAATTATTTTTTTTTCCTATTCAAACTCAATGAATGTATTTTTTCATGGAAAACAAGGAAACGTCTAAGTGACCCCAAACTTTTGAACGGTAGGGTATATAATATTGATATGATGTCAATCAGTCATGGTGGTAAGAAAATATTGAACAACAAACCTGCAGTAATCACATAAAATCACCATTATTCTGTTTCATCAGTCATGGTAAAGAATGGTACAATAAAAAAGTAATACTCAAGAAAATCCTTTCCGAAGCTGTTAGTGTATTCATATAAACCAGACATCAGAATGCTCAAACAATTACATGTCTCAAAGGTTGTGACCTTTCCAATAGCAAGAAAACAATGTTGAGTCGCTAATGAATATAAATACATAAATCTTTGTGCATGCGACTTAATGAATGGCAAAGGCATAAATCTTTGTGAGTATGGCTTAATGAATGGCCTTTCACTCGATGCATATCCCCTCTGCCCTCCAGGCATCAGGCGTATTACACAACACAAACCAAGGGGGAGAAAGGTCAACACATGAAAGGGTAACTTAAAGATGGCATCATGTATCGGAGAATAGTCATCTTTTCACATGGGGTTCTTGGTTAGGTGGATAGAAGTGTTCGGTTGCCCCGCACACACCTCTCAAATTAAGCTGTACACTTCTACACTTTGGCTTCTTCTCTAGCAGATTATTTTCCTTGATGAGACAAGTTAACTTCCTCACATCCCCTGCCAGATACCTATAGCTCAGCCACCCTCCACAAGGGGTGGAGAGGAGCATGGAAGTAATTATCTTTGTTTTGAACACAGCAACAATTTAAAAGCATGTACCTTGTAGAAACTACTATAGAAACCATGCAAACTCATGGCTAATTTCAGCAAAAGGATAACGGACAGCACCAGGCAGGACAGGGGCAATCTTAGCGGTACACCGAAGAACAAAGTTACCCTTTCTCGGCATCCTAACAATATATGCGTAACAGTTGCAGTGGTTAAAAATGTTTGCTAAATATGAGATACTATGCTTGCTAAATATGATATCCATTTCTTCTCAGGCTTAAATGCAGTACTGGAAAAACTACCTATTTGTCATATCAGAGTAACCATATCTCAATAACAGAAAGTGACAAATTCAAGTGTACATTTTTAAGTCAGTGTCATGGAATACAGTCGGTCCCACAGAGGGTGGCACAAATTTGCATACTACGGCACACAGTCAGGAAGCACATGTATAGTGAGTCAGCCAGGTCTGAGGAGGAAGAGATGGGACATTTTCCTCATGAATTTGTGAAGACATAACTTGGTAGTGTCAGCAAACATTTTTGTACTTTATTTAATGTTTACTAATGTAGCGAAGAAAAAGTTTTCCAAAATATGTAGTCAAGACCAAATAACCTTTCACTTTACACCATTGCAAAAATGTAATGCCCGATGCCTCAAATAGCAATCGAGTCTCCACAGGATTCCTCACACGGATGGCGCATCAGAACCTGCAACCTAAATGGACGTTCCACTCTGGCCGGTGGAACTGGGAGGTTGTGGGTGTAGGACAAAGCAAGCTCTGATGGCAGCAACACGTGCGAACGGGGAAAAAAAGTGTTGAAGCGGCATCGGGATTGAATCAACTAAGTGACTCAGGGGAAGACAGCTCGTCACACTTCCCCAGACTCTTCTAAATGAACCCCCATGGAGCGCAAAACACTCCTGAAATGTGTAATTACCTCCTAAACAGCGCAAGGATCCTCCAGCGTCAAGCCACAATGAGTGGAGAGTGGAGAGGGGACACTAGCGTGGAGTTGCCTAAGCATAAGTGATTGGATGGGCCCGTTAATTGGGGTTGTATGAAGCTATACCTCTGTGGAAGATCTGAGGAATGCTGCGATTTTATGTCACGAGCAGCGTAGTACGTACACATCTGCAGATATGTCACCCCCCCAGTGAGTTACTCTCTTCATCTTGACAGCCACCAAAGGAATCATAGTAAGTGCCACAGCGCGCCTTTCCTCGTCCTAATGATATAATCTACAGTATTTGCAAAGAGCTGTGAGGTAACTGACTAATCAAGAGTTTGTTTCACACAAGACAGGCAGGTAAGTAACAGGCCTAAAATGAACTAATGTGTGTGGTTTTCTTGCTTTATGTGTTTATTCATTTTTTTCCATCTTTGTGGATTCCACCACACAGCAGGAGTTCAAAAGGGAATCCTAACTGTGAAGTGACATTGTTTAAGTAAAAGCAAGCTTTAACTGCTGGTCCACATGTTTGTCACAAACAGCAGACTGCTGGGAACCTTCATTCTACAGAGAAGCAATTAGGTTTCCTGTTTTTTTTTCTATTTTAAAACTATAAAATACTTCTGTTATATATATATATATATATATATATATATATATAAAAAACTATAATATATATACACACACACACACATACACATATACATATACTATAATATACACTTAGATGGTTGATAAATTCCAAAGTCTGCGGGTTATTAGATGTAAAGCAATAGAATGCTAAATGTCCCTCTGTACCTGTGCAATAATACAATTTCTAACTAAATCAATATGGAATTCAAATTGGACTCCTAAGTTGTATGCCGCGCTCCAGGGCCCACATAGATATGGCTAGCTCTGAGGTTAACAGATGGTGTTAGAAAATGAAATGTGCGTCCCTCCTAAAATATAACCAGTCAATGAGGACATTTGGATCTTCGTGCTCCTTCACTGCCTCTGGTGAATAAAAAAGCTGCAATGACATCAGTGATGGGAGAGTATTAACCTAGTTAACTATATCTTATGAGTGCGTGGAAGTTTAATACATTGAGTTAACAGGCATGCGTGTCTGTCCCGACCTTTTGGTGTGCTCTACTCTTCATGATCATTTTGGCGAAGAAAATAGGAAACATCAGTATTGCCAATTTATTGCAGGAAATTATTCGAAAGAATAGAAAACAAATTTCGTTAACTATAGAAATATTGCAATCCATGCCTTCTGGGCCATACATACATTTTTTTTTTTTTATTCCCAGAATGTATTCCTCCTTGAGTGCCAGTTCAAAAAAAGGGGGCTTGTCTGGAGCCTGGGGGAAGGGGGTGCAGGACAGTTTATAATAACATTTGGAGTCTGAAGAGTCAAGTCCCACAGCACAGACGTCCCCGGCTGAGCTCTTCAAACCCTGTTTCCCTCTGTCACCATGGTAACGGGCACAATTTATTTCACGGACCGACAGGTGAAGCTCTGATAACTTTTTTCTTACTTCCTGGAGGAAGTCAGCTTCTGATGGTAATGGTAAAAATCAAACAGCGAGTTTCCATTACGTCCCAGAGCGGTGATGGGAAAGGGGTGTGCTTGACCCAAATAGGCAGGGCTGTGTGTATCTTGTCCTCTCTGTCCTTGCAGGAGAGCTTAGGCATATGCTGCACAAGATATTTTCAAAGTCTCCATCACAGATTGGGAAACACGGCCATTCTAAAGCTAGCTGACATTAATATTATGGCTTTCTGTCTTAGTTATAATACATTTGGCCATGAGACTGAATGTACTTTCAAACCCTTTTGAGGACAAACTTTGTGTCGAGTTTTTAGCTGTAGAGAACACTGCCCAGAATCACAAAGTCAATACAGAGGATCCATTAAGGATGATTGACAGAGATGGGCAGCCATTCCCGCATCAGAAATGACAACGATTAAAACACTTCTCCCTCTGTGTAATATTGCATCTCCGACAGATTGGGCTGTCACCTCTGTGTCTCCCCAAACTCACCCCAAACTCACTTCAGAAACATCAGTCAGTAAAGTGTGGACTCTAAGGAGACTCTCTCTTTATATCCAAAAAGGCTTTAAGAGCTCTTCACTGACTGTCATCCTGGCTGCAAAGCCATCATCTACGCACCAGTGTGGTAAAGACTGTTTTATTGGCTTCCCGTTACATCCGATAAGCCATTATAGTGTTGTAAGGAATGTCACTTTGAAGGACAATTGACTACTGTATGACCGCTTAGGTAACCTTAAATACAACAGCTCAATGTCAGGATTTTGTTATCGATATTAATAATATAAGAATAACAGACAAATTGTATTTGTGTTAATTTGTGTTGACTCATAGACAGTCTTACTTTTAATGTATGATTGGTGAAGGCTGTTGGGAATATTTAGTGCAGTCCATAAGTTATTGAACAGTGATACAAGATCAGTGGTTTTGACTCTATACACAAGCACATTGGATTTGAAAAGAAAGCGACTGAGAGGTCAAACTGTAAGCTCAAACTGTAAGCTTTGATTTGAGAGTATTTACATCCATAAACCCTGAACCGTGTATGAATTACTACCATGTTTATACATAGTCCATCCATAAGTAACTGGACAAGTAGCTGCTGTTTTACAAAGTGGATGGCCTCTGAAATCGACAGTGGAGCATATTTATCATCTTAGACATGCCTCTCTTCCCGACGTCGAGAAACCTCCTACGGTTTTCAAAGTCAGCTTCTGGGATTCAGCAAAGACCTTCAATAAAGCTGTTGTTGCAGAGAACTGTGCACGCCTTAGCTAACAAACAACTACTGACGTGTCAACATTTCAGACCGTTTTTGTTACGAAGTGTAACTTTTCTGAAACCATCTCTCAGTCACTCACTCACTGGGTGGGTGTTTAATTGTCTCTCTGTCATTCGTTTTATTTTCTGTCGCAAGGCTATCCAATTTTAGGCTGATGACCTGCCTGTAAAGAAGCATCCCCACTTCAAAGCTACTAATAAGCCCATTACCGGTGCTATGCGTTACCTCGGGAGCATGTGGCTACAGGCATTAAGCCAGGGTAAAGCTGGCGAGACCGATAGACACACAGACGCCCCAGCAGTAGCTGTGAGATCACTACAATGCTCCATCATGACTCGAGCCCTGACCTACAGAAGGAGAAAACTCCTCGTGTCAGCAGCAATCCATGGCTGCCTGCACACAAAGACCACCAAATTGCCCCAGAGAAAATGTTACAGTCATGCTATGAAGATTTTCCCACATAATGAAAAGTTGGAGCCAAGTTCAATTTTGGTCTAAATCTGTCTGGGGAGATCTGAGAGTCGAGCAAATTCAATATGGAAGTCACTGCGGGGATTTGAAGAGAGTCAGACTGTGATACTAAAGGCTTAGCACAAGGAACGCCAAAGCCAGGCGGGCCAGTGAATGTGTGAAGCAGTGTGTAGGGAACTCCCGACGCAGGACCTTAGAACACTCCTACTTACACTTTTACCTGTAAAGAAGATATGGGTGGCGCATCGGGACAGGCCGAAGTGGTTCAGAAGAAATCAGCTCCAACACTGCCGTTTCAGAGGACAATTATCACAGTGAAGAAGTGAACCTGGCAGTTCGAAATGGAGCCTGCAAAATGCTAATATACATGACAGTAGCCTGTCGACTTGGTTCATGAGTGGGTGAAAAAAAGTTCAGAGACACTTCTTGCTATTGTGCTACTGAATTCCTGCACTACTGCTGCCAGCCCTGTGGCACTTCTCTTACACTGCAACACAGAACAACAACAAAAAAAAACTCAAAAACGAACAGCGAGAATACGACTACCATTAGACAGATCACCACACTTACTCCCCTTACACAAAAAGGAGAAAATATGAGCATGTGACTATCTGTAAATTGGCATCTCGCTTAATGCCAGTGGATTAAAAGTTAGTATTCAGAAATTGCAGAGAGCCAGTGTCATGACACGTCTTAATTGTGAGAGTCCAAACTAAAGTATAAAAAATTAGAAAAAGAGTTAGAAGTACGACATGAATAATTGGTCGCAGCTCATTATTTGACAAAGCAGGAGGGTGGGGGCGAAGGGGAACAGAGAAAATGGCAGCCTGAGGAAGCCGGAAAGCCTGAAGGGGCTCGTGTGTGATTTGGGCAATGCCATCTGTGAGGGAATGGTGGAGGGGCTGCTTGCCACACACCTGTGTGGGACTGACGGTGAGGCAATGGGGGTACAAAGGAACTGTAGCATCGGTATTGCAGCCACCTGGGCCGTCAAACAGGTGCACAGCCCAGACAATTGGACTATTACACAAACACAGGCCACCGGGAGGACATTAAGTGGCTGCGGTACATGAAAGAGAAACAAGTCTCACAGAAGAAGGCTAACACTATTACAGATCTTAAAGCTTCTCATTTTAGTCTGCCCAGTTGACAGAAATCAAGGGAGGGAGGTGCCATGCAGTCCACAAACAACGGTTTAATAAACGTCCAAGTGTCACAAATTGGTTGTTTGTTTTATTGTTTTGAAATGTACAGCAACTTAATTTATTCAGACCAAAGGCTTTTTAGTAAAGGCTTGTTTAACGTTCATGATCTATCATTGCTTACAAAAAGATGTGTGGTTGTTAGGGGGCCTTTGGAAGTGGTGAAATAATTATACTGTATTGATTTCTCCCCTTGTGTTATAATTATATACGGCAATCGACATTTCTCACCCGGTCTGATTTTTTTTTTAAAGCTGTGGTCAGTGATCTGTATGTACTTCTACAGTTGATCAAATTTAATATACAAATGAAGCAATTGTTCCCTGTGTCCATGTTAGACCGGCTACCAATTCACCTATCGTTTCACATCATCTGCCTCCAGAATACAGCACACTTCCCGTTCTCGATGAAAGCAGCTCACTCCCTGGTTCCCAATCACCTGAATATTAATCACCTGTTCACACACCTGGTTTTCATTAGTTGTTCTCTATTCAGTTCAGTTTGATGCACCTTTTTCTTTGTAAGGTATTGTTTTGTATTTGTTACGACATACTAAGTTGTTCTACTGATTATTCGTTTTTTCCCTATGTACTGACCAGTCTATCTGCTTGTTTATTCTCGACCTCAGTAGTTGAGCCTGCCTGATTCTGTACCTTCACCTTTCTGATCCTCTGTATATTGAATGTTGCATGCCTAAATCCTGCCTTTTGGATTTGGAATTAAACATACGCTCTGCATTTAAGAAATAGTCCACCATCAGGGCCCGTGTCATATTCTTACAAATCACTGGTCACTTACAAATAATTTGCATACTTTGTCAAATCTCAGCCTATTTTACTGTAGTGTAATATATAGAATTTCTGTAGAATAATAATCTGTGGGATGAAAGAGGGCAAACTGTTATGAAGACCAGAGCGGGAAGATGCAAATGCGCTAGCAAGCTCAGTGACGATTCCTATTATTTTACCTTTATTTATACTGTGTAGTCAAACAGACCAAGTCTCTTGCAGTTGAGCACAGTAGTAAAGCAATAAAAACAAACAAATCACACAGACAATAAAAATCATCAACAGAAGCAATCACAAATGGCTGTAAAACAGTAATTGATCAAACATTTGAACTGCCTTATAGGAAGCAGGGTTTCTAACTTCAGCCAATACGCCAAACATTCCTTGAGTGGAGGGCAGAGCAGTTAAAATCAGTTTTACCCAGTTCTGAATAAGCCTGTGGTATCTCTGTTTGCACCTGCAATAAATGATAGAGTACCTAACACTATTTGGAAAGACTCCATGAACATCTGCCTCCCCCAGAAATCAGAAGAGCCCTGTTAGGACAAACTCTGGACAAAAAGCCCTACTTGGCCCTTAGAGGTTTGAAGACAGATTAAACTGGATTTGAATTAATGTTATTGTGCGGATTAAACTTATGTTTTTGGTATTTTACACATGAACGTGTGAGTTCCCCTGCCCTTTGTTTTCAAGGTTTGGCCAAGTGATGTACATTTGACTATGGGGAGTTTGTGATAACGCCTGATAGGGTTGGATAAGCTCACCGCACTTGGCACTTTTACACATTTTGTTCCTTTACGAATTGTGAGGGCAATTAACGTGATTTGTTTTGTCAACTATATGCACAAAATATTTTGAGATGTCAAAATGAATGAAAAGTTCAACACTAAAATGAATAAATAAGCATTCACTTCAATATAACTTTACGTCTTTGTGATTACATCTGTGTAATACTTTTTTTGTTCTTCAGGATATCAAGGTGTCAGGGTTCATGGCTAGACTATTTTCTTGACATTAATTAATTGATTTAAGTCAAACTGTAACCTGGCCACTGAAAAACATTCAGTGTATTCCTGGTAAGCAACTGCAGTGCAGATGTGGCATTCCGTTGTTCATTAGAATCCTAGGATCATAGGATTTTGCCTGAGTTTCAGTTAGTTTCAAGGTATATTTGTCAAATGCACAGAACAACACAGTGTCATCCTGCACAATGAAATTCTTGTGACTTGGCACCCGACAACTATGTAGTGAGAGTTAAGAAGAATAAATAAACAAAAGTATAGCTAGACAGAAAATAATAATACAATAAAGCAAGAATATACATAACACTGTACACTAACAGCAGTGTAAGAATGAGTACTGTAACCTAGTAGCAATCTGGGTAGTATTATTGAACATTTTGATATGGCAAGTGCTTATCTGCATAACATGAATTCTATCCAAAAAACGCCCAAGACAAGCAAACTATGATGCAGCTTCCACCACGCTTGAAAATGAGCAGGTAATTACTCAGTAATATGCTGTTTTTTACTTGTCTGAAACATCTTCCCCATACATATAGAAAACTTGACTGGGGCCTTACAGATATGTACGGGAGTAAAAAAAAAAGTAAATCTATATTATTTCACACAGGATGTTCATGTAATTTGATTAGCCAAATTTGCCTCCTGAACCAACTATATCTTACTTTAAGGGGGAATATGTGTGCAATTACTACATTGTAGCTTTATCAATTTATTATACATACACTGTATGTCGTCACTCTTGGGCGGAAATCTTGTATATCCAAAATCACAACTTTTCAGGAAATAAAATAACACTGTTGTTTGAAATAATTGAACACAGAAAATTCAAAGTTGGTACTGTGTCTTTATATATGGTCAGATACTTGCATATGTCATTATATTATTAAAATTTTACCAAAATCAAGCTCAAATGGAGTTACAAGGTTTTTGAATAGCGAATGGGGAGATACGTGTTTTGTCCATCATTGATTAGAACCGCTGCATCTGAGATAGTAAGTGCATCGCATTTCGTTATCAACTTACAAGTTACAAAGCTTATTGTAGCTGTGTGCTCTCGGTTTTCCTGTCCTTGAATACATTTGGCCAAAATCTCTTGTTATAGAAGATTAAGTGCTATGAACATGCTATTGAAGACAGTATTGTCTATGACTAGATGGAAAATTCTAGACTAAACTGCACTACAACCCAGTTTTGCCAGAAATCGCAAGAGAAACAAGCAACCGGGACGGTCAAAAGAAGCCCAAAATAAGCAGCTTGGAGCTGTTGACGAAGCCCAAAAAACGCTGTTTTACACAAACTGCGCCTTTGTACAATTTAAGTTTGAGACAGCAGCTAGTTGAATAGGGTCGAGTAGGCGATTGATTCGGCCAAGCAATTGACTTGGCCATTGCAGAATATTCCACTACTTTGCCTTAAAAAACTCCCGGGTTTCTTTCGCAGTATGTTTTGGGTCATTGTCCATATGTAAAGTGAAGTGCCGTCCAATCAACTTCGCTGAATTTGGCTGAATCTGAGCAGACAAAATATCCCTATACACTTCCGAATTCATCCGGCCGCTTCTGTCTTCTGTCAAAACAATAAAAGCTAGTGACCTAGTGCCACTGGAAGCCATGCACACCCATGCCATCACACTGCCTCCACCGTGTTTTACAGATGATGTGGTATGCCTCGGATCATGAGCCGTTGCAAGCCTTCTCCATACTTTTTTCTTCCCATCATTCTTGTACAGGTTGAACTTAGTTTCATCTGTCCAAAGAAATCCATTCCAGAACTTGGCTGGCTTTTTTAGATTATTTTTTGGCAAAGTAATCTGGCCTTTCTATTCTTGAGGCTTATGAATGGTTTGCACCTTGTGGTGAACCCTCTATATTTGCTCCCATGAAGTCTTCTCTTTATGGAAGACTTGGATAATGATATGCCTACCTCCTGGAGAGTGTTCTTCACTTGGCTGGATATTGTGAAGGGGTTTTTCTTTACCATGGAAAGGATCCTACGATCGTCAACCACTGTTGTCTTCCGTGGACGTCCACGCCATTTTTGTATTGCAGAGCTCACCAGTGTTCCTTTTTTTCTCCGAATGTACCAAACTGTTGGTTTGGCCATTCCTAATGTTCCTGCTATCTCTGATGGATTTTTTTTTTGCAGCTGGCATTGAGAGCCAGCACCTTCTCCATCAGCCGCTCGAACATAGCCGGCACTTTACAGAGTCCGAACGGCATGACGCGGAACTGCCACAGCCCTTGCCCGATGGTGAAGGCGGTCTTTGGTCTTGCATCGGGGGCCAGCTCCACCTGCCAGGTTGAGGCAGCTGAACCAGCCAGACCCCACGATGTAGTCGAGGGCATCATAAATTCGAGGGAGAGGGTAGGAGTCTTTCTTTTTGACATTGTTAAGATGTCGATTGTCCACACAGAACCGCCAACTGCCGTCCTTCTTCCTCAGCAAGACGGCCGGAGCCACCCATGGGGCTGTCGGAGGGCTCAATCACTCCAGTAGCAGCCATCTCGCGGACCTTATCCTCCACCGCCTGCTGTTTACTGAGGGCGAGCCGATGGGAGCGCAGACTGAGGACCGCTGGCTGGCTGGTCTTTGGGCCTGTTTTTCTTTCCTTGACCGGACGGGAGTGCCACGGCTTCGGGGCCAAGGGTAATGGTTGCTCCTGAAACATCAACACAGGCGCCCCAGTGGGTCAGCTGGTCCAGGCCGAAGATGCACGGATGCCGGATGACGACAAGCCAGAACACGTGTGCCAACTGCTGTACACCAACCTGGACTTTCAGTGACTTTTTCCCTCTAATGCCAGTCTTTTCTCCCGTCACAGTGACCATCTGGGTGGTGGTTGGTGACCAAGTCTTTGAAAGTGACCCAGTGGTGCCCAGGAGAATGCCAGGTCGTACCAGGGAAATGGTAAACCCAGTGTCTATCAGGGCTCGACAGGGTTGGCTGTCCAGTTAACCCCCTGAGGACGGAGTAGGCGCTACCGCCCACGCCTGAGGCGTATTTGCATAACAATTACATAGTATTACATATTTTCAAAAAGGTTTGTGATAGAGAGATTCTGTTTTCTTTGCTGTTTTCCTGAGATTCCGCAGAAAACGCAGATGCGCTTTGTGTTTATGTGGCACATTTCCTGGTTGTTGTCATCCTGTCCAAATGCAACCAAATTCTTGTGCACCTGACCAATGGATGGGCTGTTGGGTGACGGCATCCAATGGAAGGCTGTTGCTAGGCAAAATAGTTTCTTTTACCCAATCAGGGGAAGGTATCTTTTATGTATTCGAGCAAATCAAAAGGTTGCGGGGTGGGACATAATAAGTTTAGTTTTCTGTATGTGCTAGAGGAGATGACTAGAGGAGGTGGAAGCAGTGCGTTAGCTTAGCTTAGCTAGCATGCTAACATAGCATTTGCTTACATTTTAGCATTGTGTCCTTGCGGAACGCTAATGTGTCGAACAGACAAAGAAAGGATGTGTGTTTTCAACAGTTTTATAAGTATTATTATTAGTATGAAATGGCAAAACGTAAAAACACTTTTACTAAATGTAGCCATAGTCCGTTATGGTTTTCAAACGCTGGGTAGCTGAGTTACCGGACAACAAAGGACGAATGCTAACAACATGCTAACGCTAATGCAAGAACAGTCTGGTAAGTAACATCAAATAACCTATTTATCATGAAATAATGTAATACAAATGTGATCTTG
>JACXGI010001163.1:82508-101502 GCA_016801175.1 Esox masquinongy
TTCCACATGGCTGTTTGTGGTCTGATTTCAATGATAAATAGTGAAATAATTTTGGGTGTCATAAACATATTGGACTGTATGCACATAAGGTGAATTATTTCATTGTTCTCTTCACATTTATTGTGATACAATGCAAATTTGTGTAAGAAAAAAGGTTTGAAAAGTGTTTTTGGAATGGCAGAGTAGTTCCACAAGGCTGTTTGTGGTCTGATTTCAATGATAAATAGTGAAAAAATTATGGGTGTCATAAACATATTGGACTGCTTGCACAAAAGGTGACTAATTTCATTGTTCCGTTCACATTTATTGTGATACAATGCATATTTGTGTAAGAAAAAGGGTTTGAAAAGCTTTCTGGAATGGCAGAACTGTTCCACATGGTTCTGTGGTCTGATTTCAATGAAAAATGGTGTGGACAAAAGGCAAATTATTTCATTTTTCTGTTCACATTTATTGTGATGCCTTTTCTTACACAAATGTGCATTGTGTTTGCATAGAACACTTGTATTGGGAGTATCACTCCGTATGGTTGTGTTATGGTCAGAATTCAATTATATATAGAAAAAATCTAATTTTGCTTATGAAATTTTTTATTTTATTGTGCATTTTTACCTAAAACACCACCTTATAAGAACATTAACATGCATTCTTATATTAGTTGAGGTTCCTTAGAATCATTTGATACCAAATACATGATGATCCATTTACATTACATATTGTTTATAAGCCCAAATATAAAAGTAGTAAAACCCGAAAATTTAAAGCGTAGTCCTCAGGGGGTTAACAGTTCAGATACAGTGATTTGGTGTGACCAAGGCAGCCAACCAGTACAACTCGGGAGTAAAGCAATTATTAAAAGCATTTTTGACTCTTAGTGTAAAGTGTAAACTACATGAATAATAATTAATGGATAATTAATGTTTGTGGAGTCTAATTAATGCTTTACTACTATTAAGTCATGCTAACGAATAGCCCACAAACTCCGGTAAAACATTTTGCTGTTGGTTTCTAATATACCATAATGGTCATGCCATCATGCCATTTAATAAATATTTCCTCAATATTTAATAATTGCATCGTATGTGCGCACAAGCATTTATAATGTATAGGAGTAACTCAAAGATCAGTACATTCAAGTTTGTCCTCTGTTCTCAAGAGGAAGATGTGATGTTGGAAGATGAGCAAGTATGTTAAAGGCACAGTCTGAAAAAAGGTAAAATACAATCTGTAGTTTATGTATAGATGTTTACATCAACAAGAATAAACATGAACAATCACTTATTAATACATGTTAATTAAGACCCTGTAACTCATGTTTGTAAATATTTACTAAATCATTAACTAATGACAATTAATGTACCCTTATTGTAAAGTGTTACCGAAGCGGTTGTTCACTTCTTACAGCAGTTGTGATTTTTCAGTTTTGTCATGAAATGAGATTACAGTAGTAAAATAAAAAAGGAGACCTTTGTTGGTGCCATTTAGGCAAAACTGAATAAGCATCATTCACGCCACAAAAGGCTCAATGAAAGTTTGTTTCAATACCTTCGCTATGTCCTCATGCTAGCGTTCCAGCTCAACCAGTTTTACAGGTGTGGGTGAAATTTTACTTGTTCTATTTTCTAGCCTAGAATTGTGGTCATGAAATTCAGTTTGCCTACTGTACAATATCAAATATGGTTTGGGATGGCGGTTCCTTGTTCAGCTAGCTAGATGGCTGCAGTACCATTGTTACAAAATTTCAACATCTAGAATCAGGGATGGATTTTCTACAGAGAAAGTAGGTACACTCACACAGTGATGTGTCTGGGTGTGACTATGGTCACCTATCATCATGCATGTGTACAGGTTTAGACAGTTGTAGACACAGAAGCTTTCTTGCTAGAAAAGGATGCAGGCCCCTTGCACATTTCTGTCTACCCCCCCATGCTGCTGTTACATATCTTGCTAATCAGACAATTTCCCTCTAGTTACTGTACTTACGACTTCTATAAATATTGTATATCCTGCTTAATATGTTGCTACTTCTCAACTGGCAATGGAAACATTGGGCATATTAGTACTGCTAACCCTGTGAAATATCATGCTGGCCATGTTTGGACCCTAACCCTGTTTTATTGAATGTAATTATCATGCATTATACCTACTATATTTGGAGTACCCAGGGTCATTGTTGCTATAAAATTACATTAGTTTAATTGATGTTGTTTCACAGGTCTTTCACTTATTTTGCCTTTATTTTTTGTAGTATTTGTGGTCATATATTGTAAATTTGCCAACAGTGGGATTGTGTAACAATTAATGTTATGTTATTCAACTTGTTAGATGAAACTGTCACGTTCTGGTTTCTTCCTATGTGTTTCTTTCTATGTGTTGCCCCATTCAGTTCCGTTTTTCACCATGTTTTTTTTTCATCCTAGTGTGTTTTTCATCCTAGTGTCGTTCCTGAACGCAGCCTGCCACCTGTGTCCCATTACATTCATAAATATCCTATGTTTAATATTCATATAGACATCTTTTCCACAGCATCCAACATGACTTCGTAGCACAGTGGTTACTGTAGGCATGCACTTTTCAAAAGGAAATTAAAATGCACGGTTCGTATCCTGTGTTCTTCTTGCCTTTCCAGCTAGTATTTTTCAACTCTGCATCCGTTCTAATGTTTTGTATTATTTAGGCAAGAGTGTCATAAGATAAACAAAATAAAACAAAGTATTTAAACAACAATAAACAGTATCGTTTGGACTCAAAAAGTAAAACATGATCTGGATTCGATCTCGCACCATAACAAGTAAGAAAGCGGGAGTCAGTGACACTACCAACTGCACCATTGCTGGACTTGCTATGTTAAAAACTTTTTAAAATAAATTACTAAATAATGTGACCAGTAGAGGTTGCTGTTCGAAAGTCTCAGGCACCGAACCACACCGAACAACCACTGAAGCCTGCATTTTACAAAGTGGCTTTGGAAAAAGCACGTGATCAAACGAGGCTTCGGACATCATCAATCACATGGTATTACACCGATGCAAGCATTGGCCCTTCCGCATGGATTAGAATGGGTTGATATTTCAAAGCAAGCCTCGATCGGACAATTTAGTTCAATCTCCTGATCAATAATAATTTAAAAACATTTCCATCCTTGGTATTATTGAATAGTGATAGGAAATCAAGGCTTTCTGAAGTATTCAAGGCTTTCGTCACATTGGCCGAAAAACGATTAATTCACTCAAGGCTTTTAAACTCACTGCACAGTGGTGTCACCTGCTGACCACGTTTAATGTTGATATTGATGTTTTTTCCGCAGTATCCTACATGACTTCGTGGCGCAGTGGTTAGGTGTGTGCTTTCTGAAGGGAAATTAAAATGCTCTGTTTGTATCCAACGTTCTTCTGGCCTTTCCAGCTAACATTTTTTATCTAAGAATCCGTTCTAATGTTTTGTATTATTAAGGCAAGAGGGTCATAAGATACACAAAATAAAATGAATTATTCAAACAACAATAAACAGTACCGTTTGCACTCAAAAGTAAAACATGATCTGGATTTGATCTCGCACCATAACAAGTAAGAAAGTGGGAGTCAGTGACACTACCAACTGCACCATTGCTGGACTTGCTATGTTAACAACTAATGTTATGGCTGATAGGTGAATATACACATATACTGATCAGCCATTACATTATGACCACTGACAGGTGAAGTGAAAAACACTGATAATCTCGTTATCATGGCACCTGTCAGTGGGTGGGATATATTAGGCAGCAAGTGAACATTCTGTCCTCAAAGTTCATGTGTTAGAAGCAGGAAAAATGGGCAAGCGTAAGGATCTGAGTGACTTTGACAAGGGCCAAATTGTGATGGCTAGACGACTGGGTCAGAGCATCTCCAAAACTGTAGCCCTTGTGGGGTGTTCCCAGTCTGCAGTGGTCAGAACCCATCAAAAGTGGTCCAAGGAAGGAAAAGCGGTGAACCAGCCACAGGGTCGTGGGCGGCCAAGGCTCATTGATGCACGTGGGGAGCGAAGGCTGGCCCGTGTGGTCTGATCCAACAGACGAGCTATAGTAGCTCAAATTGCTGAAAAAGTTAATGTTGGTACTGATAAAAAGGTGTCAGAACACACAGAGCATCGCAGTTTGTTGCGTATGTGGCTGTGTAGCCGCAGACCAGTCAGGGTGCCCATGCTGACTCCTGTCCACTGCCGAAAGCACCTACAATTGGCACGTGTGCATCAGAACTGGATAACGGAGCAATGGAAGAAGATGGCCTGGTTTGCTGAATCACATTAACTTTTACATCACGTGGATGGCCGGGTGCGTGTGCATCACTTACCTAGAGAACACATGGCACCAGGATGCACTATGGGAAGAAGGCAAGCCGGCAGAGGCAGTGTGATGCTTTGGGCAATGTTCTGCTGGGAAACCTTGGGTCCTGCCATTCATGTGGATGTTACTTTGACATGTACCACCTACCTAAGCATTGTTGCAGACCATGCGCACCTTTCATGGCAACAGTATTCCCTGATGGCATTGGCCTCTTTCAGTAGGATAATGCGCCCTGCCACAAAGCAAAAATGGTTCAGGAATGGAGGAACACAACATCGAGTTCAAGGTGTTGACTTGGCCTCCAAATTCCCCAGATCTCAATCCGATTGAGCATCTATGGGATGTGCTGGACAAACAGATCTGATCCATGCAGGCCCCACCTCGCAACTTACAGGACTTAAAGGATCTACTGCTAACGTCTTGGTGCCAGATACCACAGCACACCTTCAGAGGTCTAGTGGAGTCCATGCCTTGATGGGTCAGGGCTGTTTTGGTGGCAAAAGTGAGACCTACACAATATTAGGCAGGTGGTCGTAATGTTATGGGTGATCGGTGTGTATATATATAACATATATTCCAACTAGAATTATAAACTAGTATTATGGTGAACCAGAGGAGGAGGACTTGTGAGTAATAAGCCTGTGGCAAAACAGAATAATCATTAGCATTTTCTCTGGTTGCATATTTCCTTCATGTACTGAATAACGCCAAGTGAAAGCAACACAGAAAGACAGGGCTGATGTTCAGGTCACTAAAAGCAGCCACTTTGAGCAGACACAAACCATTCTGCCAGTGTAGTAGTACACAGTGAAAATGTGGTGGGTGTCAACAATATTTGGCATTCTTCTCCAGCCAGAAAGTACTTCTGACATTGGAAATTGCAGTCAACACCAACATTGTCATTTTTAAATTTTTGAACTGCCACAATGTTACATGAATATGACCTACAGTATAATTACTTACAATATGAGCTGTTTTTTTTTTAAATGTATTTGACTTGTTTGTCTTATTTGTTTTGATCTAGCTATACTACAACAACGTAATAGTATGGGTGAATGAGGCATAAAAAATATAAATGCAAGTAGACAGAGGATTGGCCAGCACATCATACCCTCATCTTTACCCGGCACAGCCAGAAAGTGACCGGCCAGTCCTCAGAATCTGGTTCCTCTCAAGGTTTCTTCATATGTTTTAACCGTACTAGGGACTTTTTCCTAGCCACTCAGTATTAACTCTTTTTGCTTGCTCTTTGGGGATTATGGCTGGGTATCTGTAAAAGCACTTTGTGAGAAACTCTGACATAAAAAGGGCTTCAGTAAAAAGGGTTTCAGTAAAAAGGGCTTCAGTAAAAAGGGCTTTATAAAATAAATTTGATTTTAGAAGACCATGTTTTTTAATCTTATTAATTTATTTTTTACCCTAATTCAAGCTTTGGTCACAAATACAAGTAGTGGGCAAGTCAATCATCTTCAGTAGTAGTTAACAGAATATTAACTACAAAACTTTCTACTGGGAAGATACTTTGAGTGACTAAAAACAAAACAATGAAAGAGCACTTAAATGCCTGTCCTCACATAGTCCACAGGTGGTAATTAAAAAATAAAGTGCATTATGTAGTGTTGTTTTGCATGGCTGTTCCCAATACACAGACACATCTCAGAGAAAAGGTTACATTAACATAGTGCAATCAGAACACAGGCTGGAAAGTTTGCATTTCCTGTGTGTTGTGATCCGTGACAATTAAGTGCATTCATATTAATCGTGAGTAACCTTAACTATGCTCCAACGGGCCAAGATGCTATTTCCTACAAGTCTCCTTTCCCTTTTAGTCAAACAAGGAGAGACGTGAAGAGGAGCAAAGTAACAGGAGCAGGCATCCAACGGTGTAGTGTTTCGTAGCCCTCCTTTGCTTTACCTCAGGGTGCCTCTCTTACAAATAGGCCAGCCCTTCCATGGGCGTCCGAGACGCCACAGTAGAGTGCCTCTGCCATGCTCAATGGTCGCAAGTTCAGGGGTTTGAAAATACCCAGAGGGCAGTACTGGCCTCTCTAGACCCCTCGGCGCCAAATAGCCTTTTCCTGTGTGAGGAGGAGTGACGTGAATCCCCACAACTAGGGGAGCCAAACGTTGCAGCTTGGCAAGGCACACTGAAAGCAAAGTGAGGTTTTTCAAACAAAAGCGATTTACACTCCCCAAGATGAATGGGCAGGTAGACGGTGGGTAAACAGCAAAAGCAGGTCTGGAAACAGTTCTTCTGTGATCAGATAAAGCCAAGCAATAGCAGGTGTCTTTAGCTTAATGAAGGCAAGAACTTGGGAGGTTACCTTGAGGCAATGTATTTATCTTTCCTTTGCGTTTTTTATTTTTTTACCACATTTCATTTTTTATCCCCCAAAAGAAGCACAAAGTTTTACTGTTTATCTCATTTTTCTGACTGGTGTCTAGCTACACAGTTACTCAGCCAAAGAGAGAAAAATGAGAGGGGGAGTTTTCAGCAACAAAACTCTATTATCGCTTTGAGTGCAGAGCACGTCGTGTTGTTCTGTGTGAATGTGGGTGTGCGCGTGATATTTCTAGTGAGACCACACCAAAGCCTATTTGTTTTACTAGCTGTTAGGATGCCTGGATAATGCCTTCATTGTATCTACTGAATTAAACAACTGGTCCATTGGGGTTACCCGCCAGGTCCTCCCCAAGCACTGGGCCTCGGACATAAAAGAAGATATGCCATTCATCTGATGACCACTTTATATGCACCGTTCATTGATTCACATTAAGAAACATCTCTCTAACGGTGGGGCTTGGTGAATAATTGAGAGGGTTCTGTTTTCATTGAGGGTTCCTCTGTGCGGTTGGGACCAAATTAAATTTGAAGATACCTATCTACAAGAAAGGAAGATAAGAAACTTTGCGGGTGAAATAGGCCCTCCAATGCAACCGCCAAAGCGTAATTATTGTTAGTTGAAGGACCAATCAAAGCTCACTAGAAACAGGGAGAGGATTATGATGAATATTGAGTTCTTACAGTAGTGCATTAACCTGACATCAAAACTGATTAAAAAAATAGGGGTCGGTAGGCAGCCAAACCTACTCTGTCATATGGGGGGAATGTTTAAGACAAACCGATTGATCTTGGGGTGAGGGCAGCCATGCTTATTAAGGTCTCAGAGACAAGGAATGGCTGGTCTTCTGATGTGGAAAACTGGACTTCCTATCTATTAGGGCTTAATGGATAGAGCAGTGAGCAAAGACAGGCGGTCTCTTCGCAACTATAGGGATCATTTAGCGGGCTCTACACCATTGGCTATGCTCATTTTAATAGGCTATGCTACGGGCTGTTCTTGTTTAACCAAGCTCATCGCTCTGCACGAATCAGGCCTTGAGAGATCTCGCGACAGAGAACCAATTAGCGATTGAAGGTGTCCACTGGATGCCAACTTGTTCAGATCTTTTTTTTCTGGATGAAGCAAATGAGGTCTGGCTAAACTTTTTTGGAAGAGCTGAACTGCTGGACTAAAATGTAGTGTAGATTTAGCTGATGCATTTTGCACTACAGAACCGTTTTGTGCCGTCTTCGAATCAGGAGGACTATGTCAGTAAAAGAGTAAGGACACTTACCTGACAGGGTTGCTGGTGAGAGAGACGCGAAGGGACTCCAGGCAGTTGAGCAGCTTGTCCTCAGTGATCCCAGAGCGCAGCTCGTGGATGTACTCCTGTGACGACAGTGTGCACTCATGCTTGCTGTTCCTCAGTCCTCCCTGCAAAGAAAGCACACAACAGAAGCCAAGTCAATACCACAGTCCAGATAAATGTCTTCTAATCACTCTGTGAAACAGTGACTGACAAATTGAAATTTTATTTTTGCCAAATCAGACACATGCAAACTTTTTTTAAAAGGTATCACCTACTAGGCCAAACTTTTTAAAAGGCAAATACTGTAGAACCATGGACAAACCCATATTTTGTGAATAACTTCACTCCAGGTGAAAATGAAACCCAGACAAATTAAAACCTACAAGATGTCCAACACCTACTTTGTCATCATTTAAAAAATGGCAACTGCTTTAAAATGTCAACTGTTTTAAAAATATTTTAAAACAGAACCATGGAGAAACCCACTGGCAGGGGCTAAGCTTTGCTCCTGCTAAAAATCAAAACCTTAAAATGCAAGCCTTCATTTAGGGTGTCATTCTGGGTCATTTAGCAGAAGGAAGCCCAGATGATCTTCAGTGATAGGAGAGAGTGGGTCATGGCCATGGGATCCTGAGGTATCACACCTCGGCGCAGCACACATCACCAGTACATTGTCAAAGCCCTGCTGACTCCTGTAGGTGAGATGGATTCCCAGCACTTCTCAGATACTGATTGCACCTCCCCCATCTCTTCCTAATCTAACTCCCACGTCCAACAGTATGTACATTTGCCAAAAATCTGCTTTGGAAAAACACGAGTTGGATGTTTTCTTTCTGGATCAAAGCGATTTCATCCATCATTTCCATAGTAAACAAGCTAATGTCCTTTACAATCTCCCAGTGGTGCCACTGTGACAGGAGCCAATACTCTGCTTTCCCTCGTTGTATTTCAGAGTGAGTTCTGTGGGGATGGAAATGGCTCTGGATATGTTCACTCATTTTGACTCCCCTCAATCAGCCAAGACAGAACTGACACGGAGGTCTATCCTAAAGGGAGCCATTCAATGAGGCTAGGTGCCAACCATCCTTACTAACATGCATGCTCAACACAAACAGCCCAGCTTCCTCCAAATGGATTCCTGGGTAGAACCTCCAAGAGAAAGGCATGGCTGCACACTGATGCCTACACAAAGACCATACCTGCTGCTTGCAGAGATAGACACGGTGTCATCTTGCATGAACATACCGTGGCACCTAGAAATACTAGCGGTTTGGTTGGGTTACACAGTTCTAGAACCACAGCAAAATACCTGATGAGTAAACGCCTCGTATCTCTAACAACATGGCTGTGGTCAAAGATAAATGCAGGAAGGGGAACAGTCGGGCTTAAATTGTGGAGACCGGGTAAACAAACACACAAAAAACTGTGACACGGTGTCTTTCAAATACAGGGCCTGTGAAAAGTCCCCTAAACCTAACCTTCTCTTTCGGTACACAAGCCTATGTTGGTTAGTCACGACTTTCCCCCATCTGCTGAGTTTAATGTGTTTTACCTGTCAAGGTGACTGAATAACAACACAATACACACTCCCACTAGTTTCTAAACCTGGGAAAAAGTCAACTCAAAAGGAAGAGCGACTTCTGTCAAAGAATTCTCTATTCAACAACTCCCTTACAATATAATGTATAAAAAAAAGGTTGAACACATTCTGTTAAATCATTTTGTTAGCTTACTTACAAAGGGTGATGTTGTGGAGTGTATTTTTTCAAATATCATTTTTGTCTCGCAACCGGAGAAAAACAAGCCAGTCAGAGGTGGAACAAAAAACAAGAACAACATGTGCAAGGTTGGTTATCAATCTGAATCTGCTACAGGTAGAAGCAAGCCGACAGCAGATCTCTATGGCAAGATGCATCATTAGCTCAAGTTTGATGGCGTCTGGGATCCAGACCAAGCTTTGACTGAAGCTGAATTATCTAAAATGTGTTTATTCAACGACTTTGCTCATTTCACACCAAGTAGGGTGCACTAATAGGCAGTTTGGGAGTGATACCCGATTGCTTTCATCTGCTGGGAAAAGAGGTCTGGTGGACGGTCTCCCACATGGCAGACTTAAATAGAAAGAGCCAGTCTGATGATTGGCTGAAGACCAGTGCCGACATCCGAAGGGTAATGACGCACTGGAGAAAAAGTCAATGCTACAAGTTGGATTTTTCTATGCAGAAAGGTTGAGTTTGGTCAGTATTGCAAAAAAAAGAAAATAGCTAAAAAAGTCATAGCTATGAATGTGTACAGTGAAAACGTTACCTCATGTTACTGCTGAAGTCGGAAGGTTCCAGAAACCCTCTTTCACAGAATGCATGTACGATATGCAACCTACTAAAAAATTTTTTATTTGATTACAGATTTGAATTGGAGACAGTAATGTCGTATCAACTACTAAACCTGAAATCTTTTCAAAGCCATTCGACATGAACACTGTCAATCTTGCTGGGAGGTGAGCAGAGCTTACATTTTCTGCACTAACACATACATCATTCCCCGGGCACCCTTCCTCCACCATCTCCATTTGATCTTTTTAAAATCTCCATTTCCTTTCTGCTTTTTTCTTTCTTGCCGTTACGATTCGCCTCTGTCAATCTATTTCTCCATCTCTTTTTCCTAACACAGCCTTTCTGCCTCTTTAATTCTTCTTGATCTCTGCACTGCCGAAGAATACTCAATTCATCTTTCTCCTCGTACTGTTCTGGGAATGTGGAGGGCACTACTATTATGGCTGCGGTCTTACTTGGCTGATAGAAGTTATCAGGGTACTAGGAGAGGTTATTGGCCTACTCATTACTCTGTACAGGAATACCTTAAAGCGCTCCCTAGCTTATCTGGTTATATCTTCCCAGATGTGTAAGGTCTTTCTCGCTAGCCCTTTGTTTTCTTGATAGTAAGTTCTGATTAATTACGGAGTCTACTGCCCATCTGTAGGTAACCCTCCATTTACCAAGCAGTTTGATTTCACAGTCCTTATCTGCACGTCACTGCTCGCTTTCTTTCTATTTCACAAATTATGATTCGAAAAAAGAACATACTGTTATTGTTTGCTAAAATCCCGCAGGAAAAAAAATACATTCAGAGTCCTGAAAAGAGGATTTTCTTTTATTATTCAGCGTGTTGGAATAAGCACTGCCTATACACATCCAATCAGCATAAAGACTAGAAATGTACTTCAAATAATCACACATCCCTCAAACTTCAGAAAGCCAATCATACCTTGGAACACAACATGGTGTGTGTGTGTTTAAGATGTGTGTTCTGTCATATGTGTGTTTGTGTGACACCCATGTGAAAATCAGGACCCAGGTTCTTTGAAGAGACTGTATCTGCCATCACTTTGTGTACATCGTATCTTGAATAATGCAATGAGCAAGGGAAAATACACATACATTCTCTTGATTTTTATTCTTTTCTGCTCAGCAATTCCCATCAGGCTGACCACTCTTTACAGAAAGTCTACGGCTCCAGTTTCATTATCCGTTGACCTTTACCTCTTGGAAACCAAAGACACAGGCCATAATAGGCTGCTTAATGACCCTGGCCAAATCAATCCTTAGGGATGATATCAACATTACCACCACCACCACCACACCAATCATGGGGGCAGCCTGCGATACCCACCACACCACTGGGTAATTGAGTTTCCCCTTCAGGCTCTCAGAATATAGGCAAGTGGACTAAAGAGACCCCTGAGAGAGGGAGGGAAGGATGGATGGAGAGTGAGAGGGCAGAGAGGGAACGAAGGGGAGCGAGGGGTGGCAGAGAGGCAGGAGGAGAAGAGAAAGAAAGAAGACAGGAAGGAGACAAAGAACGGAAAACAGGAACAGAGCGGACAAAGAAAAAAATGAGTAAAAAGCAGAGACAGGGGCGCAGGAGCGTGACAACCCAATGGCTAGGCGACAGACACAGGCCCTTTTGACCACAGCTGAGAAAGCCTCATCTCCTGCTCTTATTGAATTCTGTATTTGTCGATAACAGTATTTCCTGCCAAAGAAAATAGTACCAGGGAGCAATTACTCCAGCGAGGCTGTCAATTTCATTTTGGGGATAGAGGGGACATGGTGTGGTGTTTCCTCATTCTCTCTCCCTCTCTCTCTCTCTCTCTACCTTTTCACTATCGCCATTCCTCTCTCCTGAAACCAGGGCAAAAGTAGAAGGAGAGCATGCCAAGGCAGGCTACACCACCACATGTCATCCTCACCTGTAATGAGCCAATAACAAGCTGGCAGCCTCCACCGCTGCACGCCCTCACTCAACAAGAGTGATAGATACATTATTCAAGCCCTTTGTCAGTTTACTGAGAAGGAGTGCCGGGCGGCGTGTCTGGGAAAAAAGGGGGGGGGGGGCTCTCCCTCCTATGCCTTGGTTTCTGCCTCGGTCCTTGGTCGCTTCCAGTATACCAGCAGCTCCCTCCTGTCAGTGTCCTTCAAACTCCCAGCTTCTTGCTCACCCTCCTTTTGCTTCTCAGCCACTTTCTCTCCATCTCTCTCACCATCTCTGGCTCTCTCTTGATCTCTCTCTGCCTTCATCTCTGCCTCTCGTCTGATGTGTGCTGCAAGGGCATAATTAAGGGCCGATGGGAGTAGGTGATAGTAGGGCCACACATTGTCCATGTAATTCATCTCAGCAAGAGGTCACAGCGCCTGAATGATCATGTTAAACTACTGCACGTACAAAGTGTCATCTCAATCTGCCTAATCAGATAACTTCCCACTGACAACTGTGTGGGGGTGTGTGTGTGCACGTTTGTATTCGCCACTTGTCAAACCCAAACTTTACAGAACAAGATGACTCAGGAAAGAGGTGACTTAATATCGGGTTTTCCACCTTTGTTTGAGGGAGACAGATGCTTTTCAAGAGCTGGCATCATAACGCAGGATCATGACTCAGAAAGAACAATAGGCAAGGAGGAACAAGGGAAACTGAACCAGGAGCAACGAGAGCTTAAAGCATTATGTACAATCGGTTGTGGGTACGCAATAAGGAATTGACTCATATTACAATCTGGCTACCTAAATAAATGTGCGGGGAAATAATAGAAAAATCTAATTATCCTATCTTTGTGTGTGATTAAGGGAAATTACCAGAGCACCCCACTGACGTTTTGAAAAATAATACTGATACAATCTGTCACAATTAGTGCACATCAAAGCAAGTAGCTGGAATTATTTTATAATTTTATTCCTTAATTCACTGCTCATTAGAGATTGAGTGACATACTGTCGCGGGCAGAGTGGTAGGACTACAAAACGTATGCATGGGCTCATCCTTGTGCACTCTCTCATACACAGACACAAACACTAGAATTTACTTGTGAGGGCATGGTTGTGAGTTTACAGTTTCCTTTAAAAGAAAAAAAAAAAAATATATATATATATAAAATAAAACCTACACGCAATCAATCTCTCTCTCCCTTCATAGATGTCCATCAAAAGTGTTGATGATGGATGTCCCTCTAGTGATTTGGGACACACACACACACACACACACACTTCGCTACATGCGGGACATGCTGAAATTCACAGTGGCTTTTTCCCAGCTGAACATGCTGCATTTCTTTTTTAAGATGGTCTGTTAGTTGATAAGCCCCTCTGGCACAGGTGTTCTGCCAGGTGGACCTCTGCAGCGCAATGATTTCCAGGCTTGAAGAGTTGGTCACAGAGTTTCAGTGGGTTCTTGCTGTGTTTCCTGAAACGCTTTTTCAGAGAGCTTGGTTGCACTTAGCTGGCTGTGGAGAAGTTGTCGGGAGAGGCGGTCTTCAGGCATTCAGGCCAGGTGTTTTTTTGTTGCTTTTTTACACACTTGCCTTAATACAGGTCTAACTGGTATTAGGCAGGAAACTGCTATAAGGTACTCCAGCCCACGTCCCCAACACCCACACCCTGGTTACTTAATTTTTGACCTTATGCTCATTACGATAAGCAGAGCAAGGTGTTTACATGACAGATTTCATAGAGGGCCTACTGCTATAATCAGCTAAATATCAAATTATAAGTGTTCATGTAAACATTCTCAATGGGGAGCACGAGTCAGTTGAGATGCTAGCTGGCTGGACAATGACTTTTCCAGCACAGCAGCCCTGCTAAAAGGACAGCAGCGACAGTCCCTGCTGAGTGCAGATAAGGACCTTTCATCTGTCCGGGGCGGCTGCTCAGCCGGTGATTTCCCAACAGAACCCTGTGGCCATGCCCTTTCTCCATCTCTTCCTCGTCACACTTCCAAAGGAGTTGTGTCCCAGCGGATGGTGCTTTCAAGCCCGGGAGAGGAAGGAAGCCGAGATTGTGGTGAGGGAAGCAAGGCCTCGAGTGATGATGAAAATCAGTTGAGTTTATATTATATATGTAAAAAAGGGGGGGGAATATATACAGTATACCCCCCAGTTTTTACTTTTTCACAATGCACACACCCCAAGGCATCGTTTTTTTTTCTCTACTATTAGCTTGCCCTCCGTCATTCGTATTGTCTTCTACAGTACATCTCTCCTGATAGCGGTCTTCAAGGCCACGTTATCTAACCCAATAGAAACATTAGTTTCACCCCTTGCCAATCACAACAAGTGCACGCATTCAACTTTTTCTGCATGTTACCCCAGGTCCTCTCCATAGATGACCATACAAAAGCAAATCACTGTTAAGCACCAACAATTCCACACCAGCGAGTGGACCACCACAGAGGAGAGAACAAATGAAACCAAAGTAGACGAGAGGGACCACTCAAATAAAAATCACAACTTTCAATTTGGAGAGAACATGAGTTATTGGATTGAGGCCAATTCATTGTTGAAGTGGTGTGGGGCAAACAAAGCCAAGGGCTTGTTCTGGCCAAAAGGGTAGCTGCAAAGAAAAAAAATTATTATAAATTATTTTTACACAACTTAGATTTACAAGGACACATTTCTAATTGAAGGTAGTTTAAATGGGTTTTAACCCATTTCCATTTTTAGTTTTAACACTAGAACTACCAAGCCTTTCAGACAAACAGTATCAACCAGAGCTGAACGCTGTTTCTCGTCATTAGCATACGAATCAGCCCTATTAGCATATACATTCTCATCACCTTCCAGCCAGAGCATCAGTTTATCTACTGGGTTGTCAAACTGTATAGAATAGCCTGAAAACAAACAATTACAAAATGTGTTTGTTTTAAATGGTTAATGAATTAGAAAAAAATATAAGAATGTGTTTGTATTGAAGGTCTTATCATACAAAAAAAAAAAAATAAAAAAAAAAAACGACTAAAAAAAGAACACATGCCGCATTTCCACGGTGCTTTACCCCAGTACCCGGACTACACCGATGATTTATGCTAATGTTGGCTCCAGACTTTCCTGTTTCGACTATACATTTGGTACCAAGGACTTAAGTAGGGGCTCAGGTGGGGAGGGAACAGTCAACAATCAACACGATTTGGTTTAACGGTTACGAAAAAAAAAAAGCTATATTTTTTCTGGTAGTATAATAAAATAAACAATAACGCCATGCTCAGTTTGTTTATAATACAGCGTTTAAACTTGAGTAATAAAACTAATTTCTTCCTCAAACTCCCACGACCGACTCCTTCTCCACCTACACTCGTGACTGCATCTGTATGCCAGTGTATTCATTATTAAGTTTAAGTAGTTTGTCAAAACTATCTACCTTTAATACAAGGATTTGGGAGAATTCTGAGGTCATAGTGTTGTTATAGTTTCTGCAGGCAACATCTTCATCTCAGCGCTCCGTTTTTCTATTGAGTCAATGGCATCGTGCCATCTTCGGTCATTCCAACTCTTTCCGGTGTGAGTCTTTGCTTCCCAGTACTGTTGATTTTTTTTTCAAGGGTCTGTTTGTTTGATCGGATAAAAAAAACATTACGAGAAGCCTAAAGACTAAGCAAATGATACACATTGCTATTCGAATAGCACAACATGCTGCGTTTTATATTGAGTCAATGGCATCGTACCACCTTCGGTCGTCCCAACTCTTTCTGTCGAGTCTTTGCTTCCCTGTACTATTGCTATATTTTCTTTATTTTATCAGGGATCTGTTTGTTAGATCAGATGAAAACCATTATGAGAAGCCTAAAGACTCATTATGAGAAGCCTAAGAAATCATTATGAGAAGCCAAAGTAAATGATAGGCTACACATCAGTTATCGAAAAGCACAATATGCAGGGTTTTCGCAGCACGTAACACGTCAACCCGCAAACCCCGCCCTAAGTCCTAAAGTCTGGGACTTGGCACCAAGTGAGAGCCGGGCCATGGCCTAGTGGCCGACTGGCACTGGCCCGTGTCAATGGAAACAGAAACATTTCTGGATTTCAGGGTAAAACACCAGTGTTTGTCACCAGTGGAAACCAGGCATTAGAACAATTATTTCTAAAAACACAGGCTAAAGTATTTTCATTCTTTATTAGGACATACAAAATGTACAAAATGAAAATTACAGAACACTTTAATTATTCAAAATGAATCCATTGGAATTTATTTTTCATTTTGATCTCATTTTGATGATGTACAAGGTACAATAACAGACATTATCAACCAGTTTGCAACGATCAAAGGAAATCCACATGAATAACCGTGCAGAGGCCTAAAGCATGGTTGCTTCATAAACACCAAAAATTTCAAAGAATGAATAACACATAGGCTACAGCCTATTCGTAGAAATAAAACTGATAGATCCAAAGATATGTAGCCACTCCAAGTGAGAACATTGCAGTGTATTATTAAATGAATTTTATTTGTAAATTTGATTAGCAGAGTAAAAGGATGATTAAAGGATGATTTACTGTAGCCTACCCTGTCACGGTGCCTTCTGTGATCACGCCTCCCTCTGGGGAAGCTCGACTACATTGCTCCCTGTCGGCAGCCTATTAGCCACCACTGTCCATTCTTTCCGCTGCTAGCACCGCATTCATGGAACACCCCGGACCCCGTATTACGCACACCTGTTCCTCATCACATCACCCCGGACTTCCCATCATTACACACAACAGATCCTCACTACTACAGCCTATAACTGCCCTTGTGTAGTAAACCCTTGTTTCACTGTTCATCCTGCACCTGGGCACTTTGCTTATCACACTGTGACATACATGAATAACGAATTTTAAAAGTATAAATTCCATGAGCAGAGTAAAAGGATGATCAAAGGATGATCAAAGGAAGACTTGCAGTAGTGTCTAGCAGTGGCATTTGCGGTCGCTGTTGGTTCGTTTTTTTTTGCGAGGAGGCTCAGGCACTGGGGGGGGCGGTGCATTATCAAAATCAGATGAAGACCCGACATCTGAGACGTCATTTTGGAATCCATTTCTGACTCCGTCTCATCTAAATTTTTCAGCATCTGCAATGCTGTCAGGGCGTCGAGATCTGTTTGCCATTGTTAACTAAAAGCTGTAAATTGTGTCTCAGTTGTGCCTGACTTATACAATTTCTACCCTCATCATCAGTCTTCATCATTACACTTCAGTCCCATGCATAGGTGTGTCTGGGTTGATCAGGGGGTTATCGCCCACTCATTCATTGATGTCATTGTATTTCATTTTTATTCATTAGATTAGATTCAACTTTATTGTCACTGAACAAGTACTAGTACAGTATAACAAAATGCAGTTAGCATCTAACCAGAAGTGCAAATAGAAAAGTGCAAAAAATGTACAACTGAAACAATTAAGAACAATGTATGTTATAAGTGGGATGTATAATTGTGCAAATTGAAGGTGCAAGGTGGCATGTGCAACTGAAATTCAGGGATAGCAGCAATGAGGTCCCCGAGGTACACATGTATATGTAACAACTGAAAAAGAATAAACAACATGTACACAATTTCAAAGAATGATTTAGAATAACAGTAACGTGTAATACATTAGCTGAATTTATAATTGGTGATTGTTGGTTTTTCGTTTTGTGAATAATTAGCGTAATACATTTGTAGAAACCTAATCTCCAGTAAAATAAGCAGAGAAAATTCAAAGGGAGATGATAGGATGTACATGTGATGTTGTTTCTCTCTCTCCAAATTCTCCAAATAAAAACAGTAACATGCAATATGTTTGCTGAATTGATAATTAGTGACCGTTGGTATTTCGTTTTGTGAATAATTATTTAGCGTAATACATTTGTAGAATCTTAATCTTCAGTAAAATAAGCAGAGAAAATTCAAAGAGAGATGATAGGATGTGTATGCAATTTTGTTTTTCTTTCTATCTGTAACGGGTGGTGGTGGAGAGGAACCAGGCGCAGGCAGAATGCAGGTAACGTTGTTTTTTTAATGTAAACAAAACACCAGGTACAAAGTAAACTTCAATGAAAGAAAAGGGGCTGACTTGAAACAGCAAAACAGAAGGCACTCACCGGTTACGCGTGGGCATGCAAACGACAGCAACAACAAAACAATGACCGACAAATGTGGGGAGCAGAGGGGAAACATTTAAACACATACTAATGAAATGATTGGGGCCTGGTGTGAATGATTGCAGACATGTGACAAGAAACAAGTCCGGGATGTGTTTGTGAGTGACGGGAACAGGGGATGCACAGCACGGTGGCGCTGAACCTCACCGTACCGTGACAGTATCCTAAAATAAACAGTAATGCAATACCTTTGTTGAATTAGTAGTTGGCTATTGGTAAAGGATGTCTGGTAGTTCGTTTCTGAAAATATTTAGATTTACATTTCAGATTTACATTTGATGAATTAGCCTACACATGAAGCTGAATATCCAATAACATGTGATACATATGTTGAATTGGCAAGTAGCCTATTAAAGCTATTATAGCCAAATTAAATGGTTGAATTGTCATGGAAATCTTGTACAGGTGCTGGTCATATAATTAGAATATCATCAAAAAGTTGATTTATTTCAGTAATTCCATTCAAAAAGTGAAACTTGGATATTATATTCATTCATTACACACAGACTGATATATTTCAAATGTTTATTTCATTTAATTGTGATGATTAAAACTGACAACTAATGAAAATCCCAAATTCAGTATCTCAGAAAAT
>JACXGI010001164.1:0-42561 GCA_016801175.1 Esox masquinongy
TAAAGACATGCCTGAAGAGACTTCCCCAAAACCAGACCTAACTGTCACCCCTAAAGAGCAAACTTCACCCAAACCAGAATCAACTATCATTCCTAAACACACTTCCCCCAAACTGGAATCAATTATTTTACCTAAAGAGGTGATTGAAATGACCAGCAGTGGTGAACAAGCTGAGGTACCTTCACTTGCCAAGTGAGAGGATTCACACGTGGAGCCAGAGAGCAACACAATTCAGAAGAAACTACAGGAAAGTATGCCCAAAGATACCAAGAAGGTAACAGATCACGAAATCAAAACCCCAAAGACTGAAATTGTGAAGACAAAGGCCTTTGAGGAAAAATCTGAACATTCTGACATTTCTATTACAAAGACATTACCAGTTACAGAACAGGATATATCTGCTTTGGATTTGAAATAGTAGTAAAAGTCTGAAAGGCTGAAGACAGAAGCTGATCCAAGCTGCTAAGCCATTTGCAGAGAAGCAAGCTAAGCCTTAACCTGGGGATTTAATCTGTTTGTAGTGAGAATATGTAGCTGTTTTCTCTAAAACTACATAAGTGCATAAGTGCAAAGAAAGCCCTTAAAGCAATCAAGTACTGCTTCGCCTTAAAATATGACCTGTTGCTAAATAAATCCATTATCAAACACAATGCACAATTAATTAACTGTTTCGAGATGTAGCCTATTGTAGTATTGAACGTAACAACAACAAAGAAGTATTTTGTTGTGCCTTTTTTCTCCTGCACATAGATGATGCGTATAGATGATAATGTGAAATAAATACTATTTGAAAATCACTTCTGTTTTCCACTATTCATACTTGATGTGCTGTATTCCATCTAATTAGACACATTATATTCCAGTTTATCAATGTGTTTCTAAAATAATTGTACTTTAGCTCTTTATAATACGTCACAGTTCGTTTGCTTTTGAAGTTTGCTGCTGACACCCTACAATCTTTCATTGACCTTGTTCCCTGACCCTCAATCTGTTCCCCTTTGTTATCCAATGTCATGTAATAGGCGGCCCACCAGGACAACTACACTGCAGTCAACTGCAAGATTTTACAACAACTGGATAGAGACTGAACATATTACCCAAGTTATCGTGTGATATTTAAATATGATCTCTGACAGCAATCACTGACAAGGTGTTAGGTTCCACTATTTTGGAACTCAAAAGTCCATGATCAAACATAGCTTAAACATTATTTAATAGAAGAATCATTACCCTGGATATCATCATGATAGCAACCTTAACTGCACCCAGTCCACAGTATTTATATCACTGACACATGTTATGCATTTTTATATCATATTTCAATACAGTACAGTCTATAATTTTAGCACAATAAGGGCCACACATACAGGTAAGATAAAAGCTGTTACTTGTTGCAATGATGCAAGACCATAATAATGAATTGGACATAAAAATGTCAGGAGTGAAAAATAAATAAAAATACAAATGAAGCAACTGTTTAAGTCTTACATTAGTTAAAGTTTTTCATCAGTCTACTAAAACTCAGGACAGCATGCTTTCTGCAGTTGGACAAAGCTTTTTCAATGTGCAAATAAAGGTAACACATGAGAGGTAGGTTAAATACTCAAAATTGATAAGGAAATAAAGGCAATGGCTAAAACATGTGTAGAATTATTCTCATTGTTTTATTCTACTGAATTCGTATTTAGGCTACGTCTAACTTCCATCAGGTACATTTAACCTCCACGGAGCTCCTCAGCCAGAATAAATGAAACTGTTTATATGTCAACTATTACCAGGGTGCTTCAGAAAACTGGCTTGTATGAGGGGGTGCAGATAAATCTAGTGCCTAATATCTGTCACATCAAACCCTCTTGGGATTTTGCCATGAGGCTGGTGGAAGACAAAGTGCAAAGATGGGGCAAAATGTTCCCCGTCAAAATGCTACTTTTTAGCTGAAATGTGAAATTCTATGATGCGCGAAGCAAACACTGCTAATCTCTTTGAGAAAACCAACGCCACAGTAAAGCATGGTGATGGCAGCATTCTTTTACGGGGATGCTTTTCTTTAGCAGGGATATGAAAACCTGCCAGGATTGTGAGCAAGAAGGAATTGAGCTATATATTGGAAAATACTAGAAGACAACAGTCTGCAAGGGATGTTGGACTGAGGCAGAGGTTTACCTTTAAGCAATATAATTATCCTAAACACACAGTCAACAAACTGTGTCCTAGATTGGTCCAGCCAAAACCCAGGCCTTTGTACAATTCATAATTTGTAGCAAGACTTGAAATTTGCTGATTCTCAACATTGCACATCAAACTTGAGAGAGCATGAGCAATTTTGTATAAATTGAAGGTACCGGATGTGCAAAGACATAAATAAATAATAATAGTAAAATAAAAATGTCTGTTAAAGGTCGTTCTTACAAAGTATTAACTCAGAGCGGTGAATACATATTCAACCAAAACTTTGCAACTGAATCCGTCGAATTAAGATTTGTTTCACAAAAAAATTTAATTTTGCACATTCAGTGTGATGTTAAATTAAAGGTAATTTTGAATAGGGGAAAGGTGAATTTTCCTTTCGTGAAATCAAGATGAATAGATATTTATAGATGTACACACAACTGATGTGCTCATGCTTCACCTATTGTTACAGTACACTTTTGTCTACTCTGAACAAGTTAATTTACAGTACCATTCAAAAGTTTGAGGTCACTTACAAATCACCATCTTTTCAAAAGAAAAGCACATTTTTTGTCCATTAAAGTAACATCAAATTGATCAGAAATACAGGGTAGACATTGTTAATGTTGTAAATGGCTATTGTAGCTGGAAATGGCAGATTTTTAATGGAATATCTACATAGGCATACAGAGGATCATTATCAGCAACCATCAGTCCTGTGTTCCAATGGCACATTGTGTTTGCTAATCCAAGTTGATAATTTTTAAAGGCTAATTGTTCATTAGAAAACCCTTTTGCAATTGCGTTAGCACAGCTGAAAACTGTTGTGCTGATTAAAGAATCAATAAAACTGGCCTTTAGACCAGTTGAATATCTGAAGCATCAGCAATTGTGGATTCGATTACAGGCTTAAAATGGCCAGAAACAAAGAACCTTCTTCTGAAACTCGTCAGTCTATTCTTGTTCTGAGAAAATAAGGCTATTTCATGTCAGAAGTTACCAAGAAACTGAAGAACTCTGGCTCTAACCATAATAGAAAGAGTGTGAGGCCCGCTGCACAAATGGGCAAGAGGACAAACACAGTAGTGGGATAGTTGAAAGGGCAAGAGAGTTGGAAATGCGCTTCTGGAGACATTTTTAGTTGGGTGCCAACCTCGTAGAGTAATCCAAGAAAAAGTAGTAACTCAAAAAAGAGTAAGGTAGCACATCCCAGTAAATACACGGATGGAGTATAAACATTTAACCAATTTGTTTTATTGGTCACATCTGAGGACATAGTTTTGGCTATAAGGATCTATGTTTTGGCTATAAGGAGCCGAAGGCCAAAGGCTCCTTATAGCCGAAACACGTCAGCTTTTGTGGGATAGTTGCAAAAAAAAGGTTGCAAAGAAAATGCCATATCTCAGACTGGCCAATAAAAAGAAAAGATTAAAATGGGCAAAAGAACACAGACACTGGACGGAGAAAGATTGGAATAAAGTGTTATGGACAGATGAATTTAAGTTTGAGGTGTTCGAATTACAAAGAAGAACATTCATGAGATGCAGACCAAATGAAAAGATTGAGTGCTTGACGCCATCTGTCAAGCATGGTGGAGGCAATGTGATGGTCTGGGGGTGCTTTGGTGGTGGTAAAGTGGGAGATTTGTACAGGGTAAAAGGCATCTTGAAGAAGGAAGGCTATCATTCCGTTTTGCACAGCCATGCCATACCCTGTGGATGGCACTTGATTGGAGCCAATCATTCCTAAACACACTTCCCCCAAACTGGAATAAATTAATTGCAGCAAATGGAGGATTCTTTGACAAAAGCAAAGTTTGAAGGACACAATTATCAATTCAGTTAATAATCATTATTTCTTATTTTGTCAATGACTATATTTCCAATTCATTTTGCTATAATTCATATTCAAACTCATTTAATGTATATTTTCATGGAAAGCCAGGAAAATTCTGCCCCCAAACTTTTAAGCCCCAAACCTTTGAACGGTACATTTCACGGTACATTTCTAGTTTCACACTCCATTGAATGTCAGGTTCCTGACCTAAGCCTATGCTTGAGTGGTTTGGGAAACATCTCACCTTTGAATTAATTGATCCCATCACATCCATAGGAAAAAGTGCTCTTGAGATTAGAGGCCTTCTTTGGATCCCGAGATTTAATTCTGAGCAAAAACTCTCATCGGACGCCAATGAGAAAACATATTCTTTTGATAATCAATAACAATCAATCTGGCATCCAAAGGTAATTGCTTAGGCAACTGTTCAATCATTATTCTTCACACCATAGCGCGAGGGCACCCTCTCCTGCATCAGCATCAGCATCAGGCCAACACACCAGGGAGAACCAGCTACTGTAGGCCCTTAAAGACAGTCCAGCTGCCTGCCTTGAACATAGCTTGGTTACCAACCCTTGACGAGATACACCTGCCCCCAATCAGACCTCATCAGGGAGGGATAAAAAGGCCCCCTAAAAAAAAAAGAAAATGTAGCTCTGTGCAGCAGGGAGTGAAAGATGAAAAAGAAGAGTCGGATGTTATTGGTTCAGTTTCAATTGTAGTTCTTCCACTTTTTGTGTCTTTTCCCTGTGTGTCTGCCGATTACAATTAGGGATGGCAAAACATAGCCTTGTTGAATCGATGAGGCTTTCCATCCAGTTGTGTCGCAAAAAGACACATTTTTTAAGGCCTCATTCACACAGTGTGCACTGACGGCACCTGCTGGTTGAAGTAATTCATAGTAGTCAAATTATTTGTCCCAGAAATTACGAATCATTTTGAATCTTTCAGGTTTTCCCTAAATGTATATTTTTCAGTGTGCATGATATTGGGTTAATACTTATTTATTCATGTTCAAAGAGTGCATGTTGAGTAAAGAAATAAAGACATATGGGATAACATTTGTGTTTGCTAAAAGTAAAAAGTGAATGCTCTTTGAACGGGCAGTTGTGTTTTTTTTTTAAATTGACAGTGAAGGGGACTGTATTTTTACAACTGGACAGTTCAAATCAATGAAAACCAAAAAACAGTGGATCAGGTAGTTCTGCATCCAAATGTCAATCGTCATCAAAGGGGTGTTTCTATAGTCTACACCAAAGCATCGCATCAACGTAGACTGTTAGAAAATATTGAGGCGTGATGTGAAGCCTTGCTTCAAATGTCAAATTTCTAGTTACAATACCATATTTTTTTTAAACTTTAAAATAAATCTGTTGCATGTGTATCAAAATACATATTGGATTCACTAATGCCAAGAAGTTGGCTTTGGTAAAAATGTTTTTAATGAAGTTCAATACAATAAATACTGAAATGAAGAAGTGTTGTGTATTTTCTTTACTATATTTCTCAGTGTGTACACCACTGTTGTAATTTTTCTACTAAAAATACACAATTCCTGCAAATCAAGATCATTACCCAACAAAATAAGAAAAATGTATCAATATATTTTATATACCTCTTCATAAAGATGGATTATTACTGTATAAAAAATATCCAAAAGGAATATCCCCTTTAACAAATTAGCATAATTAGGAGCAATAGCAGATCTTTAATCTGCATATGGTCTTCAAACTAAAAATAATTCTGTGTTTTCATAGAAAACAAGGACATTTATAAGCGATCCCAAACTTTTGAACGGTAGTGTAAATAGTCCGACTAGTGAAAAAAGGAACTATAGTCTTAGAAGGTAAACAGTGAAGGGAGCAGCTCAAAGCAATTTGCACTGTTTACTTTGGCTGCCATAAACTTTCTTTTTACTTTGATCCCTGTAATAGAAAGTGAAACTTAACTCCTAGTCCCCACAACTGCGCTCGTGGTTGCTATGATGAGGTGTTGGCCGAAGGCATGTAGGAGACTCAGTCAAGATGTTTTCTAATCTAGCTTTATCTGATTTATCTACCCACAGGGCCCGCCGTATCTACCCGCATTTTTTCATAGTTTTGCATTACCGAGTGGGATGAAAATATTTTTTGTGATTGATTAAAACAAAATATTATTATATCACAGGGAGAAAAATTACATAAATCGTTTTATAAAAAAACAAATAACAGAAATGTAGGCGTTTGCATACAAATTTACCCCTTTGTTTAGGCCTAAATTAGTTTAGAAGTAAGCTTACTGGTTTTTGATAATTTTCACTAGACTTTTGCTTTTCACTAGACCCATGTTGCCCAAAAAGCTTCACTTTAGACTAATCTGTCCATAAAATATACATCCCAGGGTTTTGGTGAGTCCTGACAGGTGCTGCATGTCACATTAATCACCCCAAATCAGAAGAATATCATTGTTTGACCCATCATGCAGTAAGAAAATGATCCATAATATCTCTCTGTATATATACAGTGGATATAAAAAGTCTACACACCCCTGTTAAAATGCCAGGATCTTGTGATGTAAAAGAATGAGACAAAGATAAATCTTGTCAGAACTTTATCCACCTTTAATGTGACCTATAATGTGAATTCAATTGAAAAACAAACTGAAATCTTTGAGGGGGAAAAATAAAAATTAAAAAACCCACAATAACCTGGTTGCATAAGTGTGCACACCCTTAAACTAATACATTGTTGAAGCGCCTTTTGATTTTACTACAGAACTCAGTCTTTCTGGGTAAGAGTCTATTTGCTTGGCACATCTTGACGTGGCAATATTTGCCCACTCTTCTTTGCAAAAGCGCTCCAAATATGTCAGATTGCGAGGACATCTCCTATGTACAGCCCTCTTCAGATCGCCCCACGGATGTTCAATTGAATTCAGGTCTGGGCTCTGGCTGGGCCATTCCAAAACGTAAAAAAAAAGAATCTTCTTCTGGTGAAGCCATGCTTTTGTGGATTTGGATGTGTGCTTTGGGTCGTTGTCGTGCTGAAAGGTGAACTTCCTCTTGATCTTCAGCTTTCTAACGGACACCTGAAGGTTTTGTGCCAAAATTGCCTGGTATTTGGAACTGTTCATAATTCCCTCCATCCTGACTAAGGCCCCGGTTCCAGCTGAAGAAAAACAGCCCCAAAGCATGATGCTGCCACCACCATGCTTCACTGTGGGCAGAGGCGTCGCTAGGATCACAATACATTCGGGACTTAGCCCACACCCCCCGCCCCGCCCGGGACAGAAATTTTTGTACACACGGAAAATTTCGATGTACATGGTAGCGGCCTACACGTCTACATTGTCATAATGCGACGTGTAGGCCCCTGATATATTCATCTATAATATTCATCTATAATGAAATTATAGATGAATATATCAGGGGCTATTTTTTTAATATTATTATTTTTGGTCAATTTGAGATCCGGGGCTATTCATAAAAGATCCGGGGCTATAGCCCCGGATGCCCAGGCCTAACGACGCCACTGACTGTGGGTATGGTGTTCTTTGGGTGATGTGCAGTGTTGTTTTTGTGCCAAACATTCCTTTTGGAATTATGGCCAAAAAGTTCAACCTTGATTTCATCAGACCATAACACATTTTTCCACATGCTTTTGAGGGACTTGATGTTTGTTTTTGCAAACTTCAGCTTGGATGTTTTTCTTTGTAAGAAAAGACTTCCGTCTTGCCACCCTACCCCATAGCCCATTCATATGAAGAATACGGGAGATTGTTGTCACATGTAGCACACAGACCATACTTGCCAGAAATTCCTGCAGTTCCTTTAATGTTGCTGTAGGCCTCTTGGAAGCCTCCCTGACCAGTTTTCTTCTCGTCGTTTCATCAATTTTGGAGGGACTTTTTATACCCACTGTAAGTCTATTTCAGAATAATATTTCATCGTTTGGAATGGCCTAGTCAAAAGCACTGCTTTGTTTTGTCATATTGCAGGCAAATTCTATAAATATTGATCTGTACTCTTCCTCTATCAAGGCTCACATGTCTAGAGTGTAAAACATTATCCATCCATATTTGTATTATTCTTTCAGATATGTCAATCATTTCTATGAAACAACTAACCACAGTAAAACAGCTCGTTAAGTGATGCAGCCTCACTTAAAGAGCTGTTTTACTGTGGTTAGTTGTTTTACTGTTGTACTATGTCAATCATTTCTATGAAACAACTAACCACAGTAAACAGCTCTTTAAGTGAGGCTGCATCACTGTTACATATCCAGGCCATTTGTTTGACTTCAGGCTGTTCAGCCACCCTGTCTGGATCAATCCAAGCAGACCTGTGCATTTTCCTCAAGTAGACATCTTTAAAAAGGTGCAAGGTTAAAACCTGGATATAGATCTTGCACATGATTGATTTGATTTTGGACGTGTAACTACAGCAACTTGTATGCAATTAAATTTAAGTGAAATATATGTAGCCAAACAAGAATGTGTAGCCCAAAACATTAGGTAATGATGAAAACAATAGATGATTATGGCCCCTTAAAGGAGAACTGTAGAATTGTTTAGAATTTTAAAACAATGATGAGACTTGTCTCCTCCTCCCCTTCCCTTACCGAACATGACTCAAATGTTATTAGCTAATTCAAAATGGTTCAGGGTGGGGATAGTACTGTGAGTGTCTAAAGCGAGTAAGAGTATACAAGTCAATGCAAACTGATAGATGGACCAGTGAGAACATTTAAACGGGGAACATCTCAGCCACTCTGAACAATTTTGTAGAATTAAATATTTGAAACAATAACTGCAGATTTCTTATTCATGTCATTCGTGCTCATGCTTGTGGCTAGTAGTAAAGTAAAAAAAGGCCCTGAAAACCATATGAAATTCAGAAGATATCATGTGAAATTCTCTTCTATATGCCTATGTCACTGCTTTATGCGACAAAATGATAGAGGGAAATGGAAATAGAGCCGGTTGAAGAAGAGAATTGGAATGCAGCCGAGCATACAGCTGATTCTATATATTTTCAGCACTATGGACAGTTCTGTTCTGCAGCGCAAGCGGACAGAGAAGGTATAAAAGATAAGAGCAGCACGGCTAAGCCTGCACACTAGCACGGCTAAGTGTAGTGAGACAATATGTACCACAGTATGAAGTTCCGGTTAGGTTCTCCGCATAAGGGAAGTCAAGCTGAGTATTCTCAAAATCAACCTAAACTCACCGGATCTCCCTTGACGTCCAGGAGCATTGGCTTTGAGCTAAGTACCGCATCTACGAACAGAAAATATTGGACAATGCAGAAGAGTGAATTCGCCTCAGTTTCAAAATCATCAGAGAACTTTGTCGATAATTCACATCCATTTACCGGGATGCTGACAAAAATGAATGAAAAAGAACAACTCCATGGGCTGAACAGTCGTTTTGCTGGGTTCACAGAAAAGGTGCATAATTTGGAACATCAAAATGAATTGCTTGAGAAGGAAATTCAGGATATTAAAGAGAAGGCACAGTCTAAAATATCTCTGACCTGGGTGCACGACCACGAGATTAGAGATCTCAGGAAACAAATTCATGACATCACACTAGAGAAGCTTCAGATCGAGATAGAGCATCAGAGACTGGAGAAAGACTTCTTCACCTTGCGAGACAAATATGAACAGGAGGCTTGGGATCGATCGAATGCAGAGAACAGCATCCTGGTGCTGAAAAAGGATGCCAATGAAGCATACCTGGACAAACTTCAGCTGGACAAGAAAGCGCAGGCTCTGGTGGAAGAGATCCACTTTCTGAAGAAGAACCATGAGGACGAGGTGTCAGAGATGGTGGCTCAGATCCAAGAGGCTCACATGACAGTTGAGGTGCACGCTTCAGACAAACCTGACATCACTGCGGCTCTCCGGGACATCAGGAAGCAGCTGGAAGGTCACGCCGCCTCTGACATCCAGCAGGCCGAGGAGGGCTTCCGCGTCCAGTTTACAAAGTTGACCAAAGAGGCAGAAAGCAACAGAGAGGCGCTGAAGAAGACCCAGCAGGAGATCCAAGAGAACAGAAGGCAACTCCAAGGGAAGAACATTGAATTGGACTGCACAAAAGGAACAAAAGACGCCCTGGAAAAACAAATACATGAGCTGGAAGAGCGTCACTATGAAGAAATTATTCATTATCAGGTAGTTTGTGGATTTGTTTTTACCTTTAGCGGAATTAAAACATTTTTATACCCTTAAAAACACATAAAATGGCTAAGGATGAACGTACCTACTATACCAACCTACTATAATATTTCATTACATCGGCATGCCTACAAACCAATACAAATTGCCCACAACAGCTAGGCTAACATGTAGCCTGTGTAAATCATATTAGTTATTATTACAACTGCAACAACTTCAAATACCATCACTATCAGAATTACAACTACCATTAAGCATTCTTAATGTTATCATTCAGGCCTATGTTGTATGTGTGGCTCAAAAATAGATTGGTCCCATGTGAACTACAGGGGTGCCAATAGTGTGTTATTCCACAGAAGTGGCTGAAGTAGACTAAAGTATTGACTCTTTTTGTGTTCTTTGGTTTTCTATCCAGGACACAGTCAGACAGTTGGAGAATGAACTGACCAATGCTAAATTAGACATGTCTGGTCACCTGAGAGAGTATCAAGACCTGCTAAATGTCAAAATGGCTTTGGATGTGGAAATTATCTCCTACAGGTATGAAACACCAACTCTGTCCCCCCTCTTACTAAATACATAAACTTATTGATCATTTAGACTGTATGGAGTTCAAATCTTTTAAATATAAATGTCTAGCCGTAGTATGATACAATTGATTACAATTGAGTAAAATACAATTGAGTAAAATAACATTAATGTTATAGCATGTTCTTGAATCTATTTCTCAGTATAACCAGGGGTACACTGTTCCAGCTCTGCACAAGCACATTTAAATCAACATTCTAATGCTGTAGAAAAACAATGTTCAAAATTGTACTGGATTACTACAAACACAATGAAGAATGAAAAATTCAAGAATTTTTAGCTGTGATTTTTTTTAAAGTGATGTTGTCAAGCCAAAAAGGGTCCCCAAACATTCTGTACTATGTCATGTCCTGCCGATATATGCCCCATGTCATCATTAACACTCACTTTCAAACTTAACATTTCGTGACTAACATTAGAAAAAATATGGTTATTGATATGATTTCGCACTTGATCTTTAGACACATCCACACACTTTGCGACATAGTGATACTGGAAACAGTAATAACACAACCATCTTGCTGTCTCCCAATAGGAAACTCCTGGAGGGTGAGGAGTCCCGTCTGTCCACCATTTGTGATACCCACATCTCCATGCCCTACATCTACTGCCAGTCCCCTGTCTACACCCTGCCTTGCTTGGCTAGACAGGGAGGCCCAAAACACAAGTCTGAGCCCCAATACAAGTTTGTAGAGGAGATCATCACAGAGACCACCAGCGAGGTTGAGATGTCAGAGTTTGAGGAGGCAGGTTCCAAGGGGATGGCCGGGGTAAAGGGAGAAACAAAAGAGCAAGGAGAAGAGAAGCGAGAGAAGAGTGACGAAGCTGGAAGGAGTAGGGAAGAGGAGGTGAAAGAGGAAGATGGAGGTGAAGTGGATCTCAAACAGGAAAAAGAGTCTGAGGAACAGCAGATGGAAATATCAGCACAGGTTAAGGTGAATGGAGTTATATCTAGTGAAGGAGGAAAAAGAAAGGGAGAAGATGACAAAGAAGAGGAGGAAAAGGAGGATGAGCCAGACACAATTAGAGTAAAAGACACACAAAGTAAAGCCAGCTCAGTTGAGGTCACCAGTCAGGGAAAGAATGACAAACTGGACAATCTAGAAGAACTACACAGTGAGAAAAAGGATGTTGGGAAAACATTGACAGCAAAAGATGACAGCCCAAAACATGAGAAGTCCCAACAAGAGGTTCCCCTGAAGGTTGACATCTCCACAGAAACCAAAACTTTACAGTTAAAGGATAGCAAAACAGAAAATTCAGTAAAGGATCAATCACAGGTCACCACTGGGGATGTCTCCAAAGAGTCCAAACAGGTTTCTGAGGACAGAAGAAAAGAAAGCCAACTAAAAGAGCTACATTTGCAGAGTAATCCAGCTATCGCACAGAAACAAGCTCAGAAGGAGAACAGGGAGTCAGACCAACATGAAGAGCCAGAGAATCCTGGGATAGTGCTGGAATACATTCTCCATGAGCCATCAACAAAGAGCAGAGATTCTGGTGGAAAACCAATGCAGGATGATAAAACATTATTTGGTAAAATTCTCAATGAAATTCCCAGTACAACAATTGAGTGTAATGGAAAGCATGAGCCAAAATCTTCTAAAAAGGAATCAGAGCGTAAAATGAGGAACAAGAATGGTAATGTAAACATTAGTGAAAAGAAGGAAATTACTGAAGAAGTAACAGAAAATACTTCAACACCTGAGGAAAAACTTCAAGAATCTGAGATATCCTCTAAACCAGATAAAACCACACCCCCTAAAGAAGAAACAACCTCAAAATCAGAACCCATCCTCACTCCCAGAGATGAAACAACCCCAAAACCGGATCCAATTCTCCCTCCCAAGGTCAAAATATCCCCTAAACAGGACACAACCTTCACCCCTAAAAAAGAAGAAACAACCCCCAAATCAGAACTCACCAAAACTCCCAAAGAAGACGATTCCCAAAAACCAGAACCATCTGCTGCTCTTAAAGAAGAAACAACACCAGCACTGGATCCAAACAGCACCCCTGAAGAAGAAACAACCCCCAAATTAAAACCATCCATCACTCCTAAAGAAGAAGCCTTCCCAAAACCAGAACCATCTGCCATTCTTAAAGAAGAAAAATGTAAACCAGACCCAACCATCACCCCTAAAGAAGACATTTTAACCAAAGATAAATCAAAATCAGACCCAGCCAACAACCTTGAAGAAGAAAAATCTAAATCGGACCCAACCCTCCCCCCTGAGGAAATGACACTCCCTAAACTGGACCCAATAATCACCTATAAAGGTGAAATATCAAAACCATCTCAAACTGGCACCCGTACAGAAGAAACATCCCCAAAACCAGACCCAAACATCACCCCCAACAAAGTGTCAACCACAGAATCAGAACCCACCATCACTACCAAAGCTGCACCTCCTCAAGAATCAGAATCAACCACCACCCTGAAAGGAGACACATTGCCAAAATCAGATCCAACTATCACCCCTAAAGAAGAAACATCAGAATTGACCCTAGCCATCTCCCCTAATGAAGAAATAACCCCAAAACCAAAATCAATTGCCACCCCTAAAGAAATCACACCAAAATCAGAACCTCCCATCACTCCAAAAGAAAATAATTTGCCGAAGACGGATCCAATGGTCAACACAAAGGATGAGACTTCCCCAAAACCTGACCCAACCACCACTGATAAAATGGAATCAAACATCAAACCTAAGGAAGAAACTTTTCTCAAGCTAGACCCAAACATAACCACAAAAGAAGAAACATCACAACTTGACCCAACTTCCACCACTAAAGAAAAAATATCCACCAAACCAGATCCAACCATCACTCATAAAGAAACATAAAGAAACCGAATCAACTGTCACCCCTAAAAAAATATTAAAATCGGACGCAACTGTCAACACTAAAGATGACACTTCCACCAAATCAGACTCAAGCATAATCACTAAAGATGTGTCTGAATTAGAGACTTCCCCAAAACCAGACCTAACTGTCACCCTTAAAGTAAAAACTTCTCTCAAACCAGACCCAACCATCACCAAAGGAGAAACCTCCCCTAAACTATGATCAATAATCTTACCTAAAGTGGAGAGTGAAATGACCAGCATTGGAAAAAAGACAGGCACACTAACAATGAAACAGGTACCTGAGGATATGTAGAAAACTTTTGAACAAATTGCATGAGTGCTGTAAAATGTAAGTCAAGACCACAATGCTGTAATGTAAGTCGTCCTCAAATGAGAACTGCTCCGCCATAAAATATTAACTGTTGCTAAATAAGTACAGTATCATGACTGTCAATAATAATTCACATTTAATGAATTCTTACAATAGATATAATGTAATATTGAACATAATAACTCAAAATACGCATTTGGCTGTGTCTGTTTTCTGCGCATAGATGTGTATAGGGATTATAATGTGAAATAAAGGCTATTTGAAAACATTTCTGTTTCCATCTATTCTTGTTTTCCTTGTTTTCCATCTGATAAGATGCATTATATCCCAGTTGATTACAGTGTTTCTAAAAACATTATGTAACTTAGCGTCACACATAATTGTGCTGTGTATAAAGACGTAAACATGTTTTACGTCTTTATAGACACCACAGTTCATCAACTTTGAAAATTGTGCTGCTGACATGATCTCCTACGGTAACTGACGACGAGGCAAGCAAACATTGGTGAAAATCACTAAGGATTCACTGCAAATTATGCTGACATCAGCTGAATTAGAAATTTAAAATAATTGGAGTTAATTTAGATGCGCTTTGGAAAGACAGGTTTTCTGAAAATGGGCAGGGACTCTGCTCTTCTAGCTTCAAGGACAAGCTGGATCTACCACTGAAGTACAAGGCCAGACACAAATTTAAAACAAAATGTATCAATTTTTTCTTCCCAATTTCATTGCAACAACTCTCATTGGATTTCTTTCAGTTGATTTCGAAATATGTGATATCTGATGCCCTTATACTCATCACAAGGTTCCCTCAACCAGAAACGTTAGACTGGAACCCTTAAGCACCCGGAAGGAACAGACTCTCTGCCATTTAACTCAAATCAATTTACAGGTCCCCAATCTGCCACAAGACTGATTTCATCTGAGTGGCACCACAGCCTATTTATGCAGCCTATTTATGAAACATAAACAGCCTATTTATGTTTTATGCAGTTTCAGGAAGACAAAGGGGGCACACACCCCCTTTGTCTTCCTGAAACTGCATAAAACACTAACCTGGTCAAGCGCCCAAGGTTCTGATTTGCATATGATAAGTCAGATCAAAAATTAGTTATTTAGTCTTAGGCATCTCTTTGATATCACTACTACTCTATATTCACTAAGTTTTCTTATGTGGTCCTCACTGTGTATCTCTTGATGTGGAATGCTTATATCCCTGGGATAGATGGGGATAAACATAGGGCTATCTATATACTTTGCCAGTTTGCCTCCTTTGATCAAAAGCAGGAAAACTATGACAAGCCTTCAAAAACAGGACGGGGGTGAAAAAAGGGGGGTATTGGTGGGGGCCAGGGGTGTAGAATTAGGGGCAGGTCAATGTGACCGTCCTAGAAAATAGTGAAAATCCTCGGATCCTATGATCCCGACAACCCCAACAAACAATACAAACCTACGCCTTTGATGGGGTGTACAGGGTAAAAGTCGCGATATATCCTAATGTATTTACTGGTGGAAACTCGTTAAAAGGGAAGGACATGTCCCAGTCCTGTTATGTAAATTATATATTAACTTCCAGTTGAAAACTGGTCGCTAAACACTTTTCTTAAATTATGCTTCCTATAATGGAAAGCGAAACTTAACTCAGTTTCAGTTGCGCTACTGTGCTTACTGTTATTACGTGGTGGTGTCAGATGAGAGCATAAAAGGCACTACCACGGGTAGTCCGTCACCACTTCTGCTCAAGGCTACAGTTCGCAGGGCCTGGGAAACAAGTATTGACTTGCATTATGAGGTAAGAAATTGCACTATGAAGTTATTTTTAACAGAAAAAAAAATATGTTAAGACATTGGCTCATGTTAGAACATTAGAAACTTCCTTGTTCATTGTTTAGTAAATTAGAATTTTGAGTGGGATTTATAAATTATTGAAAATACTTTCCTCGCATTATGTAAAACAGTACATTTACAGTGAACTTATTAAGTAGGTTACAGTATTTACCCGCATTTCTAAATGTGTTACATTACAAAGAGGGATTGAAATTGATGCATTTACATTTTTACTTTCTGCGGCTTTGTTCTTAGCACCTGGTAGTACTTAGCGCCATTGAGTTTATATCGCACAATTATTCATTCCCTACTTGTACATACATATACTTAATACTTCCTGCCCTCTTCTATTTGCATTTCTGGTTAGATGCTAACTGAATTTCGTTGTACTGTACTCGTCCTGTTCAATGACAATAAAGTTTAATCTAATTTAATCTAAATAGGACCGCCAATCTGGAAAAAAGTGCTTTTAAAATAAAACTGTTATCAGCTGTTTGATGCTAGAAAAAACTATGAAATAGTGAATTATGAATTTAAAGGTATTCTTATTAAGTATTTACCCCATCTCTAAATTTGTTACATTACAAAGAGGGTTTGACATTTTTTGCGTTATTGATCTACACTAAAGATTATATAATTTCTAAGTGAAAATACAATTTTGTTCAATGTTTTTGTTTTTTACCAATAAAATAAAATGTGAAAAATAAGTCTTTGGGTAAGTATTCAACCCCGTTGTTTAGCTTGGTATAAATATAAATTCGATTCACAAACCACATAATTGGTTTAATGTATTTACATTTACGAGATATGGCTTTTTCTTTGCAACTCTGCCAAGAAGGCCAGCATCCCGGAGTCGCCTCTTCACTGTGGACGTTGAGACTGATGTTTTGCGGGTAGCCTACTATTTAATGAAGCTATCAGTTGAGGACCTGTGAGGCGTTTACAACATTGACAATGTCTACACTGTATTTCTGATTGATTCGATGTTGTTTTAATGGACAAAAAAATGCTTTCCCTTCGACAACAATGAAATGCCTAAGTGACCCCAAACCTCTGAACGGTATATTAATGTTTTCTCATGCACAGATAAAATTTTGGCATTCCAGAGTATTTGTGGGTATGAAGTTGAAATCAACCTTTGTAACGAAACAAAAGGGGAAAATGTCAAAGAGTGTAAATTAAATTAATTAATAAAAAAATAATCTCAAAAATCCTCCTCAGTGACAGTGTGAACACCATTGAAAAAAAACTAAGAAAACTGCAATGTCATTTCACATGGGAGCTTCATAAAGAACAAGCTGACCTCAACTTCCTGGAGATAAAACTATGTGAAACCCTGCAGGCAGTTGAAGAGGGCTATGGAGGGAATCTGAACAGACAACGTTTAAACCTGCTCGCTTATATTAAACACCTTAAGGGAGAAGATAAGGAAGCACTAGAATGCTTAGAGAAGGCTGAGAGGAAAAATGCTCATGACGGGAGGCTGTGTGTGGTGACGTACGGAAACCTGGCTTGGGTCTGCCATTACAGTAGTGATGACATCAGAGCAGAGACATATATTCAGAAGCTGGAGGAAGTACACAAGGCTTCTGCCACAGCAGGTACCACTGTACTGCAGTCCAGTGCCACAGCGTCATCCTGTGTCCTGCCTGTTTCCAGAGAGCTACACAGTGAGAAGGCCTGGTCCCTCCTTACATTTTCAAAGCAGTACTATACAAGGTATCTAGATTGCTTAGCTATTATGCTGTAACAAAATTCATTCATGTATTGTATGCTTCTTCACAGTTGAAATGAAACAGCTGCCCTTTACTCTTTTCTTCTCCCCTCACCTGCATGGCCAACCCTCTCATGTCTCACTTTTTCTCCACTCACCCCCATCTTCCCAACCCTCTCATGTCTATCTTTTTGTCCTCTCACTCACATCTTCCCAATCCTTGACCTTCCTTTTCACTGCACTTCTCTACTCTCCTTAGAGCCAAAGAGTGCTTTGAAGAAGCTTTGCTGTTGGAGCCTGAAGATAAGGAATGGAACTTGGGCTTTGCCTTTTCTCTGTTCCAACTGGAAGGTCTGGTGACCAGGGAGGACCAGAGACCCTCTTATGAGGTGTCACCGGCTGTGAAACAGCTGAAGAAGGCCCTGGAACTCAATCCAAACAGTGCCATGACCCGGGTCTACCTGGGCCTGAAGTGCTACAAGAACCTGAGGAACGCAGAGGCCTGGCGCTATATGAGGACGGCGCTGAGTTTGGCACCCTATGACCTCAGTGTAGTACTAAAGGTTGAGAGACTGAAAAAGAGAGATAGAGGAAATTGATCTATCTCTAAAGTAATACTATGTGTTGGACCTAGGTATTTAGGATTGTTGACTGTCCATGATGTTACAGCTAACACTTCAGTCATTTTTAAAAACATTTTCTCCTGCTGTGTCTTCTAAACACCTGTACCAGGTGGGGAAGTTCTTGAAAAAAGAGGAGCGTTACGATGAGGCCCTAGCAGTACTGCAGAGGATGCTGCAGAGGGCACCAAACTCCTCCCGACTGCACCATGAGATGGCCAATATCTATCGCTGGAAGGCTAAGCAGAGTGGAGATCCCCACGACCAGAAGCTGCTCGAACGCTGTGTACACCATCTGGAGAAAGTGGCGCAACTCAACCCTGCTCACATCTACCCACAGGTTAGGCCTCACTGGCACATCTACCCACAGTTTAGGCCTCACTGGCACATCTACCCACAGGTTAGGCCTCAGTCACACATCTACCCACAGGTTAGGCCTCAGTCACACATCTATCACTCGCATGTGCAATCACAAACACAGTTAAACACACAGGAAGGCTTCTCCCTCTGTTATCACTGGATTCAAAACATCCATCCTCATTTTGACAGACCCAGGTGATATTTAAAACTGAGCTAGGGTGATACCGAAATAACACTTAATCTCCTCCTTGCTCTAGCTGGAGATGGCTATGAGGTACTCAGAACTGAAGGACACCAGGAAGTCCATCGAGAAGTTCCAGGAGCTGTGGTCCAGGTCAGACCTGAAACCTTCTGACCGCCAGGCCTGGCACCGCATGTATGGGGACTTCCAGCTCTACCGCCTGGGCTCTGAGAGGACCGCTGTTAACCACTACAAGGAGGGCATGAGGCTCAACAACATATCATCTGAATGGAGTCAATGTAGAAGGCGGCTGCTCAAAATTCTGAGGGTTAACATAGAGAAAAGGAGAGATGACTTTTATGACATTGAAGAGTTTGTCGACTCTCAATGCAGGGGGTTTAATGTAGCCAATGCCGGGGTGACAGCACAGTCAACACTGGGTGATGTGTAGGACTGTATCATGAGTAGCCTTCCACTTTAGGTCCACAGTAAACAACCCTTTACTTACATGTTATGATTTTCTGATACTGAATTTATCCCTTATCCAAAGGAGCTTACAGTAGAGAGTGCATACATTTCCATACAGCCACGCCTCAAGGAAACTAAAATTACTTTTAAAAATGTTAGCTGAGACTGTCATATTGCACCATAAACATGTTATATTCTGAAAATAAACATGTTCTCAATCTGAAAAAAATAGTTAAAATGACCATCCTACCTCTGACATCATGTTCATGTTTTTCACTCAAATGTCAGTGATTCTATGAAGAAACCAACCATATAGTAACACAGTGCTTGTAGTAAGGATAGAAGGACGGCTGTAATAACTGGAACACATCTATAATTAAAATATGTCAGGCTCCCTTTTGTTTTTGATTAGTCTCTCATATAACTGTAGTAGGTTTAGGTCTGAAAATTGAATGTCACTCAACTATTATTATTCAGTATTTGGATCATTGTCTTCTTGCATGACCCAGGTGAGCTTCAGCTTGAACTTGAGGGCATATTATAAGATTCACTTTTAGAATTCTCTAGTACAGAGTGGAATGAATTGCTGCTTAAAATGTGGCACATGTTCCAGGTCTTGAGACATGAAACATCCTCCGAACATCACAATACCACCACCATGCTTGACTATTGACATGGGGTCAAAGAATGTGGAATGCATTATTTGGTTTGGTGGGATAAGGGGCTATGACATGAATGCATACATGCATATATGAGTTACTGTGTATATTATAGAAAGATAGTGTATACCTTAAATGTGACATATAATTAATTATGTGATTGTTGTGGGGAAAGTATACAAATGTACAATAAAAAATATATGCTTACACTGTTTTGTCATATTGCTGCCAATGACTTCAAACATTTCTCTGTCTCTATAAAGACTGGCATGTGTTATCCAAAGTGTAAAACACTATCCTTCATCTGATATCATATTCATATTATTCATTCAGATATGTCACTAATATGAAACAACTAACCACAGAAAAACAGCTCTTTAATTGAGGCTGCATCACTGGAACATATTCAGGTCATTTGCTTGACTTCAGGCTGTTCAGCCACCTTGTCTGGATCAATCCAAGCAGACCTGTGCATTTTCTCATGTAGACTTTTGAAAAAGGTGCAGGGTTATTATCATTCTTGAAAAATGCACTTGCAATTATTATAGTACATTGTACTCCAAAGCAAGTATACTTAGGCGAACAAGAATGTGTAACCCCTTTCCAATATTTAGTAGACTATGAAAACAAGGGTAGCTATAGCCCCTTGGATATGACAGTATACTGAGCGTCTGACAGTTTATTGAAGACGTATCACGTTGTGCAGTCAATAGTGTACTGACGTCTGAAAGTGAAATTCTCTCTTATATGACTACGTCACTGCTGCTTGCGACAAAACGATGAAGTGGAAATGCGGAGACAGGTGAGGAAGAGCGTTGGAATGCAGTCGAGCCTAAAGCTGATTGTATACATTTTCAGCACAATGGACAGTTCCATTTTGCAGCGCGAGCGGACCGAGGGGGTATAAAAGAACAAGAGCAACGCTGCTTTGCCTGCACACCAGCACCTCTAAGTCCAGAGAGGCAATATGTACCACAGTATGGAGCACCAGTCAGGTTCTCCGCATAGGGGAATTCAAGCGGAGTATTCTCGCTATCAACCTAAACTCACCGGATCTCCCTTGACGTCCAGGAGAGTTGGCTTTGAGTCAACAACCGCCTCAACGAACAGTGAATATGCACAGACGACGAAGACAGAATTTGGATTTGTTCTGACATCATCGAAGAGCTTTTTAGATTTATCAAATTCATTTACCGGGGTGTTGACGAAAATTAATGAGAAAGAACTACTCCATGCTCTGAACAACCGTTTTGCAGGGTTTATTGAGAAGGTGCGTCATTTGGAGCTTCAAAATGAATCGCTCGAGAGGGAAATCGAGGAAATCAAACAAAAGGCACAGTCCCCTGCGTCTCTAGCCCAGGTGCACGAGCCGGAGCTCAGAGACCTGAGGAAACGACTTCTCGACACCACAATAGAGAAGCGTCAAATCGAGATAGAACATCAGAACCTGGAGAAAGAATTCCTCACCTTGAGAGACAAATACGAACAGGAGGCTCGAGACCGATCGAATGCAGAGAACAGCATCCTGGTGCTGGAAAAGGATGCCAATGAAGCCCACCTGGGCAAACTTCAGCAGGACAAGAAAGCGCAGGCTCTGGTGGAAGAGATCCACTTTCTGAAGAAGAACCATGAGGACGAGGTGTCGGAAATGGTGGCCCAGATCCAAGAGGCTCAGGTTACGGTTGAGGCGAGCGGTTTTGGCAAACCTGACATCACTGCGGCTCTCCGGGACATCAGGAAGCAGCTGGAAGGTCACGCCGCCTCCGACATCCAGCAGCCGGTGGAAAGCTTTCGGGTCCAGTTCACACATTTGACGAAAGTAGCAGAGAACAATAGAGAGGTGCTTAAAATCACCCAACAGGAGATTCAAGAGAACAGAAGGCAACTCCAAGGGAAGAACATTGAACTGGACTGCGCTAAAGGAACAAAAGATGCCCTGGAAAAACAATTACATGAGCTGGAGGAGCGTCACTATGAACAAATTATTAATTATCAGGTAGGTTGTTTCTTCGTCCTACAATAATCAGATGTGCTGCTGAAATTAGAAGTGCTTGCACAATTTTAGATATTGTGGATATTTCATGTTATTAGGTTTCATGTTGCAACCAACCCAACCTAACAATTTGCAGACCATTCTGTTAAATGTTGTTTTGATACAGCTTTGTAATGTGAATAAATAATCAAAATATTTCCTCTTGAACCTTTTGGACTACTTTGTGTAAGTAGCTAATACTAATACTTTTCAAACTAAAACCGTTGTTGCATAACATCTAAAGCATTAGTGGTGTCAGAATGAAATTTTTAATTATGCTGAAACTACTCTAACTATTTAAGAAAGAAACGCCTTTCAAACGTTAGAAATCTGCAAACCTGTTTGAAAAACCTTAGTTGTTCACAGTTTTTGATACCATTCATCTTTTAACATGTTTAAATGTGCATAAAAGTTTCATTAGCTGATTTAGGTTTTAGTTTCACTACTACACTCACTTGAACCATTACAGCTACAAATATCAGCATTACTTTATCATGGCACAGATTGACTTAAATTTATTATTGATGGTATTTGTGGTTCTATAACTAGATAAGAATCACTTTAATGCAGCATTAAAGGTCTGCAGACTTCAATAAAATAACTTTCCTTTGACATTTTATGACAGCAAAATGTTGTCATGCTAGCAAGCTAATGATTTTCAGCTAATGAAGATATACAACTTTAATCTTTAATATTGGCCTGCTTTTGTCATGTTATAAGTGTTATTGGTTTAATCAGATTGGAAGCATTATGTTAACTTGCTGTCATTTAATGTATTATGTACTAACATGTGTTACATCTATTTGTAGTTCAGGCAATTCATTGTGGTGTTATTTATATTCTAGACCCATTAGCTCAGAACAGAAATGGTCCAAAGCCAAGCCAGGTTTCTAACCACTGGCCTAAAGTGTTGATTTTATTCATGTGCTTTGCTTTTTCGTCCAGGACACTGTCAGGCAGCTGGAGAATGAGCTGACCAATGCTAAACTAGACATGTCTGGCCATCTAAGAGAATACCAGGACTTGCTGAATGTCAAAATGGCTTTGGATGTAGAGATTCACTCGTACAGGTAAGATACGTCAATGTTGTCTTTGTCACTATTCAGGGCAACTGGTTGAAAACTTTGCATTTTAGAGCATGTTTAAATTATTTTAAATATCAATGCCTAGCTATACAATATAATTGACAGGGGAGATTTCCTAGTAGATATAGTAAGTTCTCTGACTTAGTGGTCACAAGACATACAGTACACATTCTAGCTCAGCACTGGCACATATGAATCAACTCATTGCTGTCATTTTCATGAAATGCTCAATTTCATATTTAACAGATTAAATGCACACACCCTTATACAAAATCCACAATATTATTTATATGAAAATATTGATCTTGAGACACATCCACACACTTTGGGACATATTGATACTGGAACCACAACAGTAATAATACATAACAGTCTCTCTGTCTCCCAACAGGAAACTCCTGGAGGGTGAGGAGTCCCGTCTGTCCACCATTTCTGATACCCACATCTCCATGCCCTACATCTACCGCCAGTCCCCTGTCTACACCCTGCCTTGCTTGGCTGGACAGGGAGGCCACAAACGCAGGTCTGAGCCCCAATACAAGTTTGTAGAGGAGATCATCACAGAGACCACCAGCGAGGTTGAGATGTCAGAGTTTGAGGAGACAGGTTCCAAGGAGATGACCGGGGGAGAGGGAGAGAGAGAGGAGCAAAGAGATGAGGAGCGAGAGCTAAGTGATAAAGCTGAAAGGAGTAGGGAAGAGGAAGATGAAGACAAAGATGGATTTATAGTAGGTCTTAAACAGGAAGAAGAGTCTAAGGAACAGCAGATGGAAACATTAGCAGAGGTTGAGGTAAATGGAGTTAGTCCTAGTGAAGGAGGAAAAAGAAGGGAAGATGACAAAGAAGAGGAGGAAAAGGAACAAGAACCAGATGCAATTAAAGTGAAAGATACTAAAATGATCGTCCATTCAGCTGAGGTGACTAGTCAGGGAGAGAAGGACAAAGTGGACAAATCAAATGAGTTAGACAGTGACATAAATGATGCAGTGGAGACTAAAAACGTTGACACCCTAAAATATGATATGTCCCAACTAGAGGTTCCCCAAAAGATTGACATTTCAGCAGAACCAAAAACAGAACGTTTGATGAAGGATCAACCACAATTTCCCCTAGAGAACATCTGCAAAGCGCCTAAGGAAAGCAAAAAAGAGTTCAATCTGAAAGTGCAGAGTGCCTCATCACTAAAACAGAGACCTGATGAGAAGGAACAAAGAGAGCTATACCAACCAGAAGACGCAGAGAATGCTGTGACAACACAAAAGGAAATCTATGTCAAACCAGTCCCTTGTGAAGAAAAAACTTCTGTTGAACCAGACCTAACCATCACTCCTAAAGAAACAATCCCAAAATGTAAACCCACTCTCACTCCTGAAGAAATATTGCCAAAACCTGATCCAGTGGTCCCCCACAAAGACAAGACATCCCCCAAGCAAGATCAAAGCATCTCTCCTAAAGAAGAAACTTCTAAACAAGAATCAAACGTTACATCTGAAGAAGCAATGTCATCAAAACCAAACCCAATCATTACTCTTAAAGAAGAAACTTCCCCAAAACTGGACTCAACTAACACCTCTAAAAACGCATCTGCCAAATCAGATCCAAGCATCACTCCACAAGAAAAAACTACAAAACCAGACCGAACCACCATCCCTGAAGATGAAACTTCTCTCAAACCCGACTCAACAATCACTCTTAAAGCAGAAACCTCTCCAAAACTGGAATCAACCATCACCCTTAAGCAAGAAACCTTTCTTAAACCAAACACAACCATACTCCCTAAAGCCATGCCTGAAGTAGGGACTTCCCCAAAACCGGAATCAACCATCACACCTGAAGAAGAAACTTCCCCTAAACTGGAATTAACCATCAAACAGAGTGAAACTTCCAGCAGTGGTCAAAAAGATATGACCAATACACTATCAATTAGACAGGTACCTTCAATTGCCAAAAGAGGTCTTCCACAGGGAGGAGCCAGCGATTAACACAACTCAGGAGAAATCTGAGGAAAGTGTGGCCAAAGATCCTGAGAATATTGCAGATTCCGAAGACAAAACCCCAAATACAGAGAGTGTGAAGGCGAAGGCCTTTGAGGCAAAATCTGAACAAGCAGGGATATCTACAAAGACATCACCAGTGAAAGAACAGAATCTATCCACCGTGGGTGTGAAAGAGAAAACAGTTAACAGGCTAGAAAGAGAAGAGGTACAATCTAAAATAAATGAGAATGGCTTTACACTTGGTGACGAAAAGAGTAGAGATGATAAATATACAAACAACACAGGGCAAGCTGTTGAGGCAATTACAAAGAAGCAGGCTAAGCCTAAAACCTGGGACTTGACCTCTTTTTAGAATGTTGGTGAGAACATGTTGATGTTTTCTGTAAAACTGCATGAATGCATTTGTGCAAGGCAAGACCTCAAAGTGAGAATTGCTCTGCCTTTAAAGATTAGCTGTTGCTTAATGAGAACAGTATCATGATTAATGACTGTCATCTTGACGCACAACTAATAAACTCCTACAAAAGAGAAGTATTACAATACTGAATGCAACAAATGTAAAGTTGAATTTTACTGTATCTGTTCTGCAAAATGGATGGTTTAGGGATGAAAGGGTGAAATAAATGCAATTTGAAGAGCAATTCTGTAACTGTCTGTTCTTACATGCTGTTTTGTCTTCCATATAATAAAACACATCTCATTCCATTTAACTTAAAAGTTTTTAAAAAGTATTTAGATTAAACGGTACTTTAAGGTCACTCAGTTATTCATATATAAAAAAAAGTGTTGTCGGCATAAACACCACAGTTCAAGTTCTGAAGTGTGTTGCGGACACCTTATAATCTTTCATCGACCTTGTTCCCTGAATCTAACTCTTTGTTCTCCTTTGATATCCAAGGTTATATAATAGGCTACCTTCCGGGACAACTATATTGGATTCACCTGCTGACAGGATAAGGGGGTGAACATTACAGTATAACCACAATATAGAAAATGTATACATATGATATCCGACAGCAATTGATGACAAGTTTAGCAGAAAACACCAAGGCCTTGGTTCAGTTTATTTTGCATTAATAGAATAACACTGATTATTTTGAGGACTACCAGTCATCTGAATGTTAGAAAATCATGATAAACAAGTAGCCTAAGTGGTAACATACTCTTATAATCTTAGCCCAATACAGCCAAAAGAGGACTAGGAACCTGGCTCCCCTCCAGATTTCATCCTTGGTTCTTTTCTTAGCCCCTGGGCTTCAACATCTTGTCGGCTGCCAATTGAAGTTTTAGCCACTGTCAGAAGTCATTCGAGCTCCCACTGAATGACAGAGGTACATGAAATGCTTGGTTCACTGAAGAGTTTAAGCAATAAAAGTTGCTTGTGCCAAGGCTAGACTAACCCTCAGATTTTACATGGGCATGCAATTTTGTTTGAATGTTTTTGTCAGTTTACATTATAGGGGATAGGCTGATTGAGTGCTAGGCCACAAGAGAGCAGTTGGATGGCAATCTTGCTGATGGACTATAGTCCATATTTCAGGCAGAATAAACATTATATGACAGATTGGCAGGGTCACCACGTCGTCAGGCAAGGTTTACAGAATGACTACAACAAGCGCCAGAATATCCATAGGTTTATGTAATAACTGCTACAGCAAAAAAAGAGGTAACTTAACTACAGATGCGTGTACCACAGCAAATCAATATGTAACAGGGTTGTTAAATGTTACCAACCCTTTAAAGACGGAACAGTCAATCATCACTCAAAATCCATTATTTGGTTTGTAAAGTTCAAATTCTTTATTTAAAAGTTAAACATACACATAAGGAACTCCCAGTTCCCCAGCAATTGCAGTCTCAACCAGCCTAGTAAACAGATGAAGACACTGGGAGAGCCTATAGTCAAGACAGCAGTACCCAGGCAGTTTGAAATTACTATGAACCTTAAACTCCTCCCTTAGATATCTGCAGTAAAACAAAAATGAAAGCAAGCCTGACAACTACTGCTATCCCTCAGACTCTTGAGTACCAAGAAACTGCTCAGTTAAAGGGAGGACTTTCATGTACAGCTTTTATAACATCTCAGACCATGATGCCCGATGACACACAGTATAACAGTACACAGATCTTACAACTTGTCCTCGTGGAAAGAAACGTTTTGTGACAGGATTTAATTAGTGAGAGATGTCTAGTGTACAGAATAACATGGTTGCAAATCAGAGATGCGTTCAGATGACAGAATCAGGTGATTGGTTAGAAAAGGTCAAATTTGAAATAAGGTATGAACAAAACTGCACCCGCCGCATTTAATCAAGGGTCACAAAAGAAAACCACTTCAGGGATTAACACAGAACCCACAGATGACAGACTGACCGTGGGATGAGAATGTTGTGGTATTGCATCATCATGGCAGTATTCTAGACCAATACATTGCAAAGGTGTAAATTTACCCAGTGAATGAATATTTTAACAGAAACTGCAAAGCAAACATCTATACCAAAGATGGACAAAAAGTAGCTAGTCATAAAATGGTACAGAAAGTGTTTCTCTTGTAGCCTCTGAACACATCCTGTTCTTCCATAACATATCCCCTTGCCGGTCTGCGTTGGAAATACATTTTTCAAGCCAGATATTGATGATATTCTCTTCTCCCTTCACCTTGAGCAGAGTTTAGGCCTCTAGTTCCAACCCAAGGCCCAGCTTGTGGCCTCCAGCGTTGATGCTCTTACCATCCACCAAGGCAGAGAGGGTGAGTTTCACACCTGCAACAGTAGAGGAAAGGGATGAGAATGAGGAAATAAATGTCAACTAGGGATGGAACTGTAGATGTCAAGGCCAGACCGTCTCACACAGATGACCCATACTAGCGGGCAATGAAATCCTTCATTTCATCCCGGGTGTTAATATTTCAAATTGAAATCTATACAGAATTAAATGTAATGTTTTTTTTTTTTACTGAAAAAAGTTTGTTCTATATGTACTTAGATGACACTGCAGATGTGTTTCTATAACATTACTCAAATTTAGAACAATAAAATGGGATGTTGCATTACTCTGGACTCACTAGCCAACAATCAGCAAGTCGTTGAGGTCCTCTTTAAAACACCATTATTGACAGCAGGTGCTGATCTGTGAGACCCTAGTAACAAGCAATGTGTATAGTGTTTGACAAGATGTATTCTTTTTTTTTAAACAAATACAACCCCTACCGAAACAAAGTAAAGGACGATGACAATGGTTGTTAGAGAATCAATCTGAACATTTCTTTGAGATTTGGGCAAAAGATGGTAATCTGGCAATAGACAGGTCCAGATTTAGGTACTTTAGGAACAAATGTGCTTAATCTCCAACTCCAGCAGAAAGTATTAACAGAAAGCCTCTAAATCTCTTAAAATAGATTTAGGTTCAAAAAAAAAAATTTGTGCACTTGGTGAAATATCCTCACCGTCCAACATTTTTAAACTGAAGTAAGAACGTCACCATACCAGAATTTCTAACTAGAAAAACGATAGAGAAATGACAAAACTCGGTAATACCACGGCAAAAAAAGTCTAACGAATCAATACTGCATTTGTACTTTTTAAAAGTCAACAATTATCGCTAAAGCACAAACATTAATTTATTTACTTTTTAGGAACATTCAAGTACTTATTATAGAATCAATAAATACATTAAACTTTGAATTCAAGGATGCCTTTAGTTCTCAAATCAAACCAAATCCATAATGAGATTAGAAATCATCCACTTGTGATAGATATTTCTGTACAGATCTACTTTTTTGTGGTTAGTTATGACAGTTTGCCTCAAAGCATATGCTTATGTCTAGCGGTTAGCCATGAGGATGGCATGCTCAAAGGCATGAACAACACTATGTGGGAGACAACCTGTCTGTGTTCGAGACTGAGGGGAGCGAAATGTTAACTAACTACTTATACGTTTTCATTTACCCAGAGGTATCTCCACACTGGACTCTTGCTGTCATTTGCTGGTTAGCACGGGTTATTAAAATACACTAGTTGAAATGTTGCACTTATCATGATTGTTACTTGCTCCCCTTCTTGCTAAGGTTTGACATGACTGTAACGTTCGCAATTGTTCTCTGGTACAATTGATACAATCGAAATGTGAAAAATGGAGATCAACCACCCCCCCCATTTGGTACCGAATTGGAATGGGAAGTATAGATTTTCACGATGACGATATATACAGGCGCTGATCATAAAATTAGAATATCATCAAAAAGTTGATTTATTTCAGTAATTCCATTCAAAAAGTGAAACTTGTATAATGTATACATTCATTCCACACAGACTGATATATTTCGAGTGTTTATTTCTTTTAATTTTGATGATTATAACTGACAACTAATGAAAACCCCAAATTCAGTATCTCAGAAAATTAGAATATTGTGAAAAGGTTCAATATTGAAAACACCTGGGGCCACACTCTAATCAGCTAATTAACACAAAACACCTGCAAAGGCCTTTAAGGACCATGGTATCACTGTTCTTAATTGGCCAGCAAACCCGCCTGACCTTAACCCTATAGAAAATCTATGGGGTATTGTGAAGAGGAAGATGCGATACGCCAGACCCAACAATGCAGAAGAGCTGAAGGCCACTATCAGAGCAACCTGGGCTCTCATAACACCTGAGCAGTGCCACAGACTGATCGACTCCATGCCACGCCGCACTGCTGCAGTAATTCAGGCAAAGGGAGCCTCAACTAAGTATTGAGTGCTGTACATGCTCATACTTTTCATGTTCATACTTTTCAGTTGGCCAACATTTCTAAAAATCCTTTTTTAGTATTAGTCTTAGGTAATATTCTAATTTTCTGAGATACTGAATTTGGGATTTTCATTGGTTGTCAGTTTTAATCATCACAATTAAATGAAATAAACATTTGAAATATATCAGTCTGTGTGTAATGAATGAATATAATATCCAAGTTTCACTTTTTGAATGGAATTACTGAAATAAATAAACTTTTTGATGATATTCTAATTTTATGACCAGCACCTGTATAAGATGCAGTACTGCGTGTGAGTTGAAATGGTGAGTATCTTAAAAAGGGTTGCATTATGACACCACACAACTCTAAACAGTACCAGAACAGAGTTCAACTGACTTCATGCTAGTGATAGCCGGTAGGAGAACTATTAAATAGATACAGCATTATGTGAAGCCTGACCTGGTCTCAGCATCTGGGTGTAACCGACGCCAACAAGACTGGTGTTGTTCACTTTAGCCTGAAAAGAGAATAATACACTGTTCAATCAACAATCCAAAAAGCAGGGGGTCAAGGTCCAAAGCAAGGCAACATCAGAAACCTACTTATAAACAACTGTGTAAATTACTCCTTGAAAGCTTACAAGTATAAGAACTAGTATGTATTTTAGTGTTTCATTCATCTGCACTTCCAGTGCATAGTAGTCTAAACAATTCAAACATTTCCTGGACAAGGAACGAGCAACATGTAAAAGAAAAAGCTCTTCAAAACAGACAATCTCCACTAAGATCGCTTTTTAGTCCTGAAATAGTCTGTCTGGGAAACCCCCCCCAAACATGGTCACCCCAGCACTATACTTACACTGATGGAGGCGCTCTTGTCCAGCTGATATTTGGCGGCGATGCCGAAGTTTGTGCTGTTATTGCCAGCAGTCCAGGCAAGGTTGATGGCCGTCTCCAACGCAGGGCTCACCTTTTGGTAGATAGAGCCTCCAAACTGTGCCCCGTCATTACTGTAACAACAAACAGGAAGAAAATTAGAATGAGAGAGAAATATCCCTTTAACTCACCTGAGGTCTAGTTTGAACTGAAATCCTTAATTTCCTCTAGCCCCTCTTTTTTTTTGTTTTTATTTTTAACGCTAAGAGCAATTTTGAAATTGTTAATGTGCATCCATTTCTCTGCCAGGACAGCAGTGAGAGACTATTGCATGCTTTTATTGCATCAGTACCATCTGGTATTGCTGAACAACATTAACCAACTGGAATCAAAATACAGGAGAATGCGTGCCAACTGCCTAGGTAGCAACGACACTTCCTGGGGTCAAAACAGAAATGAAAAAAATAGAACAAAATATTTTGTAAAGAAATAAAAAAATCATAAAGCATAGTAGTCTATGTCTCTTCAGCCTCTGTCAAGGGCAAATGTGCCAGAACTTCCTAAAGTAATGAGATCTGTGATTTGTAAATGTTAATTTAAGTGGCTAGGTGAGGTGGTGTGTACAGTGGATATAAAAAGTCTACATATCCCTGTTAAAATGCCAGGTTTTTGCGATGTAACAGAACGAGACAAAGATAAATCATGTCAGAACTTTTTTCCAATTTTAATGTGACCTATAATATGAACAATTCAATTGAAAAACAAACTGAAATCTTTGAGGGGGAAAAATTAAAAATAAAAAAAACTCACAACCTGGTTGCATAAGTGTGCACACCCTCTTATAACTGGGGATGTGGCTGTGTTCAGAATTAACCGATCACATTCAAACCCATGTTAAATAGAAGTCATTATACACCTGCCATCATTTAAAGTGACTGATTAATCACAAATAAAGTTCAGCTGTTCTAGTAGGATTTTCCTGACATTTTCTTAGTTGTATCTCAGAGCAAAACCCATGGTCCGCAGAGAGCTTCCAATGCAGCAGAGGGATCTCATTGTTGAAAGATATCAGTCAGGAGAAGGGTACAAAAGAATTTTCAAAGCATTAGATATACCATGGAACACAGTGAAGACAGTCATCATCAAGTGGAGAAAATATGGCACAACAGAGACATTACCAAGAACTGGAAATCCCTCCTAAATTGATGAAAAGACGAGAAGAAGAAACTGGTCAGGGAGGCTTCCAAGAGGCCTACAGCAACATTAAAGGAACTGCAGGAATTTCTGGAAAGTACTGGCTGTGTGCTACATGTGACAACAATCTCCCGTATTCTTCATATGAATGGGCTATGGGGTAGGGTGGCAAGACGGAAGCCTTTTCTTACAAAGAAAAACATCCAAGCCCGGCTAAAGTTTGCAAAAACAAACATCAAGGCTCCCAAAAACACATGGGAAAATGTGTTATGGTCTGATGAAACTAAGGTTGAACTTTTTGGCCATAATTCCAAAAGGTATGTTTAACGCAAAAACAACATTGCACATCACCCAAAGAACACCAAATCCACAGTGAAGCATGGTGGTGGCAGCATCATGCTTTGGGGTTGTTTTTCTTCAGCTGGAACCTGAGCCTTAGACATGGTGGAGGGAATTATGAACAGTTCCAAATACCAGGCAATCTTGGCACAAAACCTTCAGGCGTCCGTTAGAAAGCTGAAGGTGAAGTTCGCCTTTCAGCACGACAACGACCCAAAGCACATCCAAATCCACCAAAGCATGGCTTCACCAGAAGAAGATTAACGTTTTGGAATGGCCCAGCCAGAGCCCAGACCTGAATGAATCCAATTTAACATCTGTGGGGCGATCTGAAGAGGGCTGTGCATAGGAGATGTCCTCGCAATCTGACAGATTTGGAGTGCTTTTGCAAAGAAGAGTGGGCAAATATTGCCACATCAAGCATCAAGATGTGCCATGCTAATAGACACCTACCCAAAAAGACTGAGTGCTGTAATAAAATCAAAAGGTGATTCATCAAAGAATTAGTTTAAGGGTGTGCACACTTATGCAACCAGGTTATTGTGGTTATTGAGTTTTTTATTATTCCCCCTCAAAGATTTCAGTTTGTTCTTCAATTGAATTGTTCACATTATAGGTCAAATTAAAGGTGGAAAAAGTTCTAACATGATTTATCTTTGTCTCATTCTTTTACATCACAAAAACCTGGCATTTTAACACGGGTGTGAAGACTTTTTATATCCACTGTATATCAACAGCACTGCAATCGTTTGCAGACAAGTGCATAGAGTCCTGGACTTCAAGACCAAACATTCCCAGAAGAACAAAGAATGACATTGGTACTGGAACAATGCATTTAAAGTCTCCTTATCGTCATCTGTATGAAGTAGCCTCTGCAGGGACCATTTCCAGTACAAAAACCTTTTCCACTGCCAGGTTTAACAGGATGTTCGACCCTTTCAACCACAGCACAACACTGGCTAGACACGTAATGGTTATGCCATAACTCAAGTTGTCTGCCTAATAATGTCAGAGACGTTTTCCATGCAAGTTAGCGGCATGAATGTACGACCACACAATCAGCAGCAACTGTGTGATCTTATTGTTCTCCCATTGACCAACATCACTTGGGAATGCTTATGACACCTTGTACAATAAATGTAGGACACAGGCCGGTCCGGAGGTAACCGGGGGTCTGACCTGATCCAATATATGTCCCTTGTAAACTGACTACGGACTGAAGTTTCACATGATGCTTCAGTGACTAGCAAGCCCACTGACGTCACTATCTAAAAAGTGGTTTTGATGACCCCGAAACTTATGTCTCTAAATAATTTTGGCATGGTTATCTTTGAATTTTTGATAAAGGTATTTTTACATTTAACCGATGTATAGCCTTAGAAGATAATTGGTAGTGTGCGTACACAGCAGAACATTCTGAAGTCATATGAAAAGGTGTAGCTTACTTACACGTTGGTGTGCAGCTGGAAGTCTCCGGTCTTGTATCCCACAGCAAAGTTGTTCTGGGTCATCTTGGACTTGGCTGTGTCAAAGGACATCTGGTAGCCTGCGAGCCAGCCCTCGTAACCCACGACTGCTGCTCCATGGATGGTGGGCCCAGCAAAGTCGAAGTCCACGTCACAGCCCAGGTTGACATACTCACGCTTGTAGGCAGTCTTGACCTTCCCGCTTTTCTTGCTGTTGGAAGACAAAAAATGCTTAGGTTAGTGCTGCGAGACACTTTAAATTAGAGGAATCAAGGGTCATGCCCTTTACCACAAACTAGTTTAAAATACCACAAGCGCAACATTTCTTCAATTTTAGTTGCACAAAAAAATTGAAGAACAGCAATTTTCGCAAACCTCTAGACTTACCCAACATCTTATCAAACTGTTAAAACCACAGTATTTAGAGACGCACTCAACATCAACAAAGCATAAAAATACAGGCTACTCAGTAGTTCAAATAATCTGTCAAAAATCCGGTAACTCCTCTGAAATCAACCCTAAAGGGAACCAAACATTTTTTTACATGTTTCAACCACAAGATTAATTGCATATACATCAGGGGGGCTGTGTGGCTCGTCACTTATTAAAAATCATGGTTAAAGCCCACCCCCCCCCCCAAAAAAAAAATTCAGCCTAGAGCCCAACCAACAAAATGAACACCACTTAAATGCAACCATGAACACAACAGTAACACAATCCATGGCTGGGACAGGGGTGGGATAATAATAAATACTACACAGATGAGCTCCATTTCAGGCTGAAGTTCCTCTGACTGACCCGTCACCTCAGCAGCTCCAATAAGGCGGAGGACTGCACAAGACGGATTATGTTACCTTCAAGTTAGGACGCCACACGCTAGTCAAACTCTCCTGGGCTGATGTTACTACCATCGGCAGCCATTCAATGACCTAACAAATGAGACTTGCTTAAAGTATTACAACTAGTCCTCTACATTGACACTGTAAATTCATCTTACCCTGTGTTTGGAGAAAATGTGGTGTCAAATGTCAGCTTCAGACCCTTTGCAATCTAGAGGAAGCAAGAATAGAATTACAGCAAGAATGATTGTGTAAGTTTGAACTAGACACGAGTTACATTTTGGATGTATATTACTTTAAATCTTCTCGTGTTTTAGATGACACACCAAGACTGGCAGTGGGTATTTTATGACAGATAATACGCAAAAAAGTCTTGTTGTGTTCCCAAAGGCATTTCAAATACGTGAATCTAACCTGGTCTTCAACGGTGATCTCCGTTCCCAGGGTGTTGTCAGTGTTCCACTTCTCTGTGAAGGTCAGACCGTACTCCGATCTCTTGTACTTGGTTTCCAGACTGCCCACCACCTTGCTGGTGTCAGTGTTGGAGAAGCCAGCAGTTTTGAACTCCTTCAGGACGGAGGGTTGACAACAGTGGAAATGTCCTGAATGCACTAGTATACGGTCACCCCCAAGCTATCGGGGCTGTTTACTCAACATTACTGTCTATCAGATAAAGGCAGCAATGATTAAGCACACAACCATGAAAGACAGTAAAATATTTTAAGCCCAGTGACAATGCAACTTACCACACCGCTGGCAGACTTGGTCTTCACATCAAGCTTCACCTGGCCAAACCCTACAGTAAGAAAGCAAATTTTGATCAATTATATATATATATATATATACATATTTTTTTAGAAATGTAAAACTACATTTAGTAATAACATTTTGTATTTGAGTATTAATTAAACAATAACTAACACTTTCGTGGTTCAAAGTAATTTATGGACAGCGTAGAACAGTTTGATCATGTTTTATGTTAGACTGGCAAAGATGCTAATCTAGAATGAGGTGAGAATATTTAGGCAAGTGTTGTAACGGGTTTGTTTTACATTGAACACATGAACGAATGTCACGCCAAGTGTTAACATATAGTCAATATAATCCAACTCTAAGAAAACAAGCTTTGCAAGGCAGTCTCCATTAAAACCGAATGCAGTTTGATCACTATCTTTATTGCCAGTCCAATATACAAAAGTTGCCCCTTTGGCCTTTGATTTAGCTTAACTGGACGAGTTTCTAAGACATGTCAAGTCAAATTTAATCTGCACGACTACATTTGAGTCAGACTCTAACCTCATTAGTCAGACTCTTAGTGAGGTGCATAACTGGTTAGTGAACTAGGGAGCGAAAAATAACCACGAAATTTTAGAAGTCCAAACGATGGCCCCCTGCTGTACAGTACTGCTCCAGAGTAGAAGATACAGTACCATAGCCTTTGTTAAAGATGTCCTTAGCGGATTTGCCGAGGTCACCATATGATGGAGGGACAGCCATTACACCTGGAACAAAAAAAAAAAAAAAACATTATACCAATGTCAAAAAAAAGTTGTTTTTTAAACTCAGTTACAAGCATTCTTCCATCCAAATACCTTTTCTTCAATGAAGATAGTTACTCATCCCTAACAGGTTATCATACTTTCAGATAATATATTTGATTTACTTTTTTTCATAAGAGGTTATTTTCTCCAATAGCCTGTACACGGCGCACATGTTAAAATTACAATTTTATTTATCACAACATTTCTACAAATAAAATATTGCAGCATTTAAAAACATTTCTCAAAGCACAAATCGGAAGGCCGACTGCCTGTCTTTACAGAAGCCAGCTCTCAGTCCAGAGAGTATGCCTTCTCATGCTGAGCCTCTGAGAGGGTATGATAAGCGGCTTGCACATCTGAATGGGGAATTTAACTGACACTTGGCCACACCTCTGTGACTCAGTCTGTCAAGGCCAGAGAGAGGGAAAAAAAATAAATAGTATGGATGGGTCTGGGAAGAACTTGACTTACCAGCCACTGTTTCTTACTGAAGGCACTAAAATATTTCACAGAACAAAGAAGCAACCACAGAATCTAGATATTTAATCAGAACTCAAAAATATTGAAAAGAACCTTCATTGGGTTAGGCTGCGAGGAATGTCGCCATCTGTATAAATGTACAATGTATGCATCTACCAAGTGTAGCCATCGGCAATTTGGCTAATGAAAACCGCCTAGATGAAGGCCTTTACAAAACCTTTTGATTCAATGTTAACTAACAAATAGCCTATGCTTACCCGGTATGGGCTGCAGCGGTATGCCTAACCCACAGTACATACAGTATCTCACAAGTGAGAACACCCCTCATATTTTTGCAAATATTTGATTATATCTTTTCATGTGACAACACTGAAGAAATGACACTTAGCTACAATGTAAAATAGTGAGTGTACAGCTTGTATAACAGTGTGAATTGCTTTTGCAAAAATGTGAGGGGTGTACTTACTTTTGTGAGATACTGTATTGCGGTTTGAGGTTCACATTCAGTACAGTTGGTGGTACAGCGCAAAAATGTATTTGACAGTTACTGGAAAAAAGTTTACTTTAATTAGCAAAAAACACCTGGGGCCATATTCAACATATTTAACATCTTAACGTTAATAGTAGCTCCTAACTTGCTGATTAAGGAGTAACTTAAAAACATTACATTACATTTCTGGCCTAAGAGTATTTCACAAAGTGTTTTAGCACTAAAACCAGCTCCTAAATCTGGGAAAAGTTAGGAGTAGTCAGGAGGACTCTCAAGACACTAAGAATGTTAAACAGAAACAACCCAATAACATCGGACATCAAGGTTGGGAACTCTCAAAACTACTTGGCCACAGGGAAAATGCAGCACAGACGAACTACGCATCTCAGACATCAGTCAACAGAATATTACATCAAACAATAAACGCCCTCCCCAGACCCCATATAATGCGACAAAACTTTTGGTTTCCTCATGATGTTCGCCAACTACAAAGAAACAAAGCCAACATAATGGCCATAGCTCGACCAACCAGTGTAGTTGGTAGTGGGACACATTGGCACGAATTATTGCACCATCACAAGATTAATGCGCATTTATTTACGAGCTGCTAGACATGTAAGAGACTGACTGTATCATTCTTGGTTTCATGTTTAATCAGTGACACTCAGCCTACATTTTTATATCTTTATTTCAATATGGCAACATGACACATTCTTCTGCAGTATTGCAATGATGAATTCAATGACAGAGGCCCCTCCCCTCTCAACCAATCACTGTGGGCATAGGTAGCAGGCTTGGTTGTGGAACACGATATCATCCATAGCAACGGGGTCAACCCAGCCCTGTCTCTTAGCTTAAGACTTCTCCCCATTCCTTAGTAAAAGTTGGTCTTAACAGCTTTGGGAATAGGTTTTAAGAGGGAACTTTTAGTGCTGTTTAGGAGTCCTCCTAGTGGTAAGATACAATGTCTTGTGAATACGGCCCCTGATGAGAACATAATCTAAAATAAATTCCAATATGTACACATGGCACAAACATTGTTTTACAGTCATACAAGTAGCAGGCCTACCTGTTTGCTGAAATAGTCCACAAACTATTCCCACCCGGACATAAGAGCGCATATCTGTGTACACACACCCATCCATTGCGATCTTGTATTTTTTTAGCACCAGTTCACTGCATGGCTGCTAAGGCCTGGTTGAAGTTATTTCACTGACTCAGATCTGCGAAGACACTCGTTGTACAGATCCGCTCCCAGCCATTTGAAGGAACAACTCTGTCAGACACCGATGTAGTTTACTGGAACGCCAAAATGCTGCTGAACTGGAGATCTTAATTAAGTGGGAGGACTCTACAATGCTGGTTTATCAACCGCCTACCATCCGTTCCCATCGCAGCGGTTCCATCCCGAGTTCTGCTCACAAAACTGAAGTGCATAAAGCTCCAGCAAGTATAATGAGCCCATCACAACACATTGGATAAAACAAAATTACAAAGTACTTCTGGGCTTAAATGAAATCTGGTATTATTACACAGTTCGGTGTTAACTATTCTTTTTGAAGAAAGCAAAGAAAACTGAGCAATGCCAGAAAACAGCCAGTCTATACAGTAACAACGCTGAAATAGATTTTCGACTTTCTCTGACCAAGAATATCAACAAGTAAGGCGGTGGAACATTGCAATTGGTTCACTCGAGTGAGCCCTTGAAGTCACAGCACATACAACGTAGTGTGCAAAAAAATACAGCCGCTGCTTTACTCCTCCATTCATACTAAGCAGGAGCGGGTAGATACCAGCAAAAAAGACAAGGTCCATTGCCGCAAAAAAATATCGTCTTCACAGCCGAAATACCATTCGCGTACCTTTCATACCAAAACAGACCGAATAATTATAACTAAATTGCCGGCATTTATTTGTCAATCGGATTTAGCGTTGAGAAAAAGACATTCCCTTGAGTACAGAGAAAGTAGCTGTGTTGTATTTTACTTAAACATATAAAGAGCGTGGATTTCAGCAAACAAAGTGTGGATTTCATCACCATAGAACTCAATTGCTTTAAGTGACCTTGCCGGAGTAAATTCAAAAAGTCACCGAGCAGGACTTTGTTTTCAGAATTGGCCAATCAAAACTCCTATTTGCACAATGTGCGGCTCAGTCAAAACATTCAGTTATCTGCCGTGGAGAGCACACGACGATCAGCAGCAGACACTGGAATATTGTACACTGCAGTATTTGGTTAGCAAGGTAGCTAACCCCATGGAAAATACTGGTACGCCAACTACGGCAATTGGCTTGGCATGACGATTGTCAGAGGGCAAAGATGACAGCTAGTTAGCTTAACTGGAGGAAGCCATTAACATGCAACCATGCTGTGCAGCTGGTATGTTCACGTGTGTAAAACTAGCTAGCTTACTGTAGCGTATCTGGCTTCAAAGATCACGTCAACTCATATCTTCCTAAGAGCATGAATCGTGCAGGCCAGTAAACGTTTGTACTCACTGTAGCATTTCCGCAAGTAACGTCAAGAACCGTAATGATTTCATACCTTAAGTTGTCCGCAATGCAGAATTGTAACTCCTTATTGCCATGTGTGCATTAGCTATATGGCTAGTACAGACCGTACTGTACAAGCGCTAGCAACATGCCAAGCAAGCCAACTTTGTTAGATAGTTTACCTAAGACTGAATTGGTTAGCTAGTGCTACTGAGCAAGGCTGAGTAATCTGGTTGATTTTGCGGTCTTCGTACCACACACGTGCAGCAGACATGAGTTGTCATTTCTCGTGCATGCTCACTAACAACATAGCTCCATAGCTAGCTAATGCTAACCGGTTAGCTAGCAGGCTAGTGAGTACTTCAATAGCGATAGCATACAGCAGTCCTGGGGCAAACGTGTTCATAAACCGCGACAAACATGTTAAAATACAGTAAATACCATTTAGTTGCTATACTTGCCGGTTAAAACTGCGACTAGCCTTAAACTTAATTGACTTTTTCGTAGATGTTTATGGCTCCGCACAGCCGCTGTAGACTTCACCGGTTGGACTTCAGTGGTGGAGGGCGAATTGAAGGAGACTTCAATGTAATGACATCCAGCCAGCCTATCAGATGAAACATCCCACAATAGAAGGACCCCTGTGCCTATAACGTTTTCGCCTGTCTGAAAATACTTTGATCCGTTATCAAATAATTACAACTTTGACAATGTTGAAAATTGTTTTGGGGTCTTAATTGAAATAATTTGAACCAATACAATAATATTGCTTACGCATTTCTATGTATCCCATGCACTGAAATATGTGAGAAATATATTCATACATTTCCGGGTGCAACTGTATGGAAGTGTATCAGTGACATGATTGATTTGATAATGCAAATTACATTTGCCATTCCTTTATATAAATATTTTTTTATTCAACTTCTAAGTAATATATTGGATTGTTATCTTCACAATGGGGTATCCATAATTCCTGCCAATATGAAAAATAAACAGAGGTTGCCAATATTGAGTAAAATGAACAAGTGGGGGTATGATCATAGATACAAAGCAAGAATCGATACAGCTCAAGTCACATGATGCCTAAACTCACTCTGAAACTCCAGTGTTCTCTGGTAAATCTCAAATGAACCCCTCATCCTCCACTCCACCCTCAGCCCTCCATTTGCGCATTAACTCTTGCCTCTGCGTTTCGCACAAGTGAGCGAGGGTGCAGAAACTAATTACACCCTTCGATGGTCCCTTGGAGCGAGCAAGTAGCTAGCAAAATGCAATCCTATAAGGCACTGCATCATTTTTGAGCTTGCTCAGTTTCACACTAGTTTCACATATTTGCCTAGTGATATGACATAAATGCATTAGTTTACTGATTTAAGGCATGGCACATATAGAAAAAGAAATATGTCCTAATTAAATATTCAATTGTTAGTAGATAAGTGTGTCTAAACTTTAGACTGGAATGCAATACATCTTTAATGCTGCATACGTTTTTAACGCTGGAAACTTTGAAATTGTGTAATATTATTCAGTTCCTTAAGCACTCCTCACAGTCAGTGCATCACTGATTTATGTAGATAGAGGCATTCTTTTAAAGTCATTTTGCAGTCAAAGATTAATGAATTTCACAAAGTTTAACTAAAAATGAGACAGTAAGACTAACAGACACAGTTAAGACTTGGTCAAAGATTATTGCATATTTTCTTGATATGTGGATGAGTTTCAATTTCAGTAACTGTATTACGCTTGTGTATAACATTAGCAAGTGGAAGGCAAAGATGAAGTTTGAACACCTACTCTCGGATATCAATGGATTTGGACGATTCCAGATAGTAATCGTTATTATAAGTTTTATTACCCGATTCACCTTGCCATGTCACTTTCTGCTGGGTAACTTCATAGCAGCCGTGCCTGCTCATCACTGTGACTTCAGTGTTCTGGACGATGCGGGAGTCATTAGGAATCTGACCCAGGAGCAGAGACTGACAGTCAGTGTTCCTGTACAGGAAGACGGGACTCCAAGCTCCTGTAAGATGTTCCTAGAGCCCCAGTTCCACCTCCTGATCAACCCCAATGACAGCGACATAGTTATAGTTCCCTGTCAGAATGGATGGGTATACGACAACAGTACCTTCAAATCCACTATTGCTACAGAGGTAGGTCTTTCTATCTCTTTGTCACTAGCCTATGCAAGTTGCAAGGTGACGATTTAGTCATTAAATGGTTTTTTTTTTTAGACATTGGATAGAAATGTAGGCACAAATCTCAGTGAATGCATCTTTAAGTATTGTTGCATTGCGAGCCTCTCAATGAAAGTATTTCACAAAGTAGACATTTTCTTTCATGCCTAGTCTGTTTACTTGATTTCCATCTATCTCATCAGTGGGACTTGGTTTGTGACCAGAAATGGCAAAATAAGGCGACAGCCACCATCTTCTTCATTGGTGTGATGTGCGGAGCCATGACCTTTGGAAGTCTGAGTGACAGGTATGTTAACAGTCAGATTCAATGACTTCATTCATACATTTATTCATGCGTTCACGGACCATGGATTTCAGTAACGGTTGACCCTGAGGCAGACTTAATGATTTCAAGGACCCATGGAAAAGGTCAAAGATATGGTAATTTGTGGCTTTTTTCCTTTTTCTTGCAATTGGACAACATTATACATAATTTTAGAGCTAATGTCCTGCAGGTCTATACATTTAACCAAATAAAATGCAGTGTGAGATTTGTTGGTAGCAAAATTAATCCGAGATTAGGATATCACTTTAGATAACTCATCAATCAAAAAAAAAAACTTTAGCTGACATGGCTAATTGACTGATTGTTGGTAACTCTGTTTCCATTCACAGTATTTTTTGAGAGTAAAGTGATTTCATATAAAAATATTGAAATAAGTAAAAAAAAAAAAAGTACTTAAGTGAACACACATTTGTTTTTACAGGAATATTTTTTAACTACACCAGGTAAACTTCACACAATTATCATGTTCGTGGTCCTCCTATTACAACTCGTAAATACATGCAGTTTTTTTAGAATAAAGATCTAATTGACCTCTGCAACCGCCTATAACCTTGGTTTCCTGAAGGAGGGAACGAGGTACCACACATAATGTATAGCAGTGGTGTCGTTAAAGCACCTTTTTTGGAATAGCCCCGGAAATCAAATTGATCCAAAAAAATAGCCCCTGATCTATTCATCTATAATTCCGATCACGCATTATTTCAATATAGACA
>JACXGI010001164.1:42661-84795 GCA_016801175.1 Esox masquinongy
GGGGGGGGGGGGGGCTAAGCCTTGAAAGTATTGTGATCCTAGCAACGCGTCTGCTGGATAGGGAACATTAACACAATTTCTACACATATAACAACCTCACAGAAAGTGTCCTTGCTGACTAAACAGTAGCAAGTACATTTAAAGGCAAGCCTTTTGCTTGTAGACTCTACCACTCAGCGGCAAAACAGTGCATGCTTTCTTACAGTGTATTTCTTGCAATAGGTCTATATGGCTTCATTGGAAGTGTGTAACACCATGCTTTTCCTAAAATATTTGTAGGTTAACTTTTCATTTCCACATAGTGACTGCTGGACTGTTAGACTCTCTGACATTTGGCATACGCAGAGGATTGAGGACAACACTGATGTATGCAGCTCCGTGTCTCATACCAAGAGACTTAACCTAATTTTGTGTCCTTACAATGAACAATGGCCTTTTAAAACTGTATAATATTGCTGTGTGTGTGTGTGTGTGTGTGTGTGTGTGTCCATCAGTCTATGTGCTCAAAACCTCACCATTCTCCCCCTGCACGGAATTGGTTTTATTGGGTTAAAGACTTGGACATCAACCTGTTTTCCCAGCCAAACCTTTTAACTTAACATTTTCAGAAGAAAAAATGAAAATTATTTCAATAGAAGAAATTGATCAAAATCACAATTCCACACGGAAATGCCTGTTTCTCAAAAGGGAAAAGATCCTGACAGCAGATAAAAACAAAATACAAGAATATCATACAAATTATTTTTTAGAAGAGATGGACTTTATTGTTGTAGGTGGTAACAAAAATGTATTGTTCCAAATTACTAAACTATTGTACCTCATCATTTGACACCACGACAACCATCAAGCTTTCTGTCATGGTCATCAGGACCTTTTAAAATGTTGTGTGCATGTGTCCGTTGTTGGATCAATCAATCTACACTTGACTTTTCTGGAATACTCCTGAGAACTATGGAGTAATGATGAGCCAGAATGTTACACAGGCAAAATGATAAACCCACTGAAATCTCTCCTACTCTATTTTTTGGTAATGGTGATATAGGTTACCATTTTTTGTAGCTTCTATAGAATTTTTTCACTCATCATTCAAGATTCTCTAAATGTTTTTCTTAATAAAGGAAATATCAGGATTCATGTAAACGTTCAAAAAAATGTACTCAACATAAAATTGTCCCAGACAAAATTCTCCAGTTACTATTGGATAAAACATTACAGATACATTACTTCTATACACCTTCTGTTGACATTTGGTATTTTCTCTCTAGATACGGTAGGAAGATCATGCTCCTGGTTTCTTATATCTCTGGCATGCTGTTTGGTATTGCCAGTGCTTTCTCCACCTCCTTCATCATGTTCGCTGTGCTCAGGTTCTTCACTGGGTTCAGCATCACTGGCATCGTCATCGTCTCATCAGTACTGAGTGATTATGCAAACACACATTTGCACGCCAACTCTCACAGACACGTGCACTCACATACGACGCTTGACCCCGCTACACTAAAAATGCATGCAGTGGTGCTCCAGAGACCAGCGGTTCCATTGTTTCCCCATGTTCTCAGGTGTTGAGTGGGTGGACATTGAGCACAGGAAGCTGGTGGGTGTACTTGACAGCCTGTCCTGGACATTTGGTAATGCCATGATTCCAGCCATAGCATACTACGTGACCGACTGGAGATGGCTGACCATAGCAGTCACCTCACCTCTTGCCCTGGCAATACTCACCTGGAGGTCAGTGGGGGGGGACTGGTTGACAGACCAACTGAGGGAATGAATGATGGACTGACCGATAAAAGGAATGGAGTGTTATACCAGTTTCACGTCACATTGGGAATTACACCTTTTCCTCCTCCGATAGGTGGATTCCTGAGTCAGCCAGGTGGCTCATAGCCAATGGGAAGTTTGAGAAAGCCAGCTTTTATTTGCAACAATGTGCCCAGATGAACCAGAAGGAGGACTTTGCAGGAAAAATTACACCAGAGGTCAGTGAATGCAAGGATTGTTGCCGTTTTGGCAATATGGTAATTCCTTTACTGTTCCTTTTAACCTGGTCTTAAATTAGTTTGGGCTTTCTTGTTAACTCCTATGATAAAAGTTGGAAGACAGTAGAAACAGATCTGGGACCAGGTTACGTTATTTCTGAATGTCTGGATGAGTTGTTTGCTTTATTTCTACCAACACACTATTATTCTGATCTACATCCGTGCCTACTGTACATAAGGTCTAAGGTTAGGGGTTGTTTTGGGATTCAGAAACTGACTTGCCTCAGCTTTTCTTGCCTCCAGACACTTTCCAGTATCATTGTAAAGGAGAGAAAAGACAGAACTTACTCCTACCTGGACCTGGTCAGAACCCCAAAGATGAGGAGACTGGCTCTCCTCACAGGGATAGTGTGGTGAGTAACCCCTGTCTCATGAGGTGTGTTACATGTCGCTTAAGTAGATTAATATTTATAAAAAGGGGACATAAGGTATAATAATGTAATAATGTGAAAGTGATGGTGGGTGAGGTGGGGACAATTAATAATTAAGAATACTAAATGATGACATGAAGTCGGAAAAACATTTATGTGGAAAATGTCAATTAATTTAAATGAAGCTTATAGCTCCTTTCAAATTGTGTGGCAACATATCACATCAGTGTACACAGTTTTACAAACACGACAATGCCAAGCTGCTTTCTCATCCCGAAGGTATGGTGTGGCGTCAACATTTTATGGCATTAGCTTCAACATTACTGGATTTGGGCTCAACATCTATCTAACCCAGTTTGTATATGGTGCCATAGAGCTGCCAGCCAAACTGTCAGTATATTACCTACTGGATCAAGTGGGCAGGAGAAACACTGAGGTGGCCTCTCTGCTGGGTGCTGGTGTCTGCCTCGGTATCAACATCTTCATACCTCGAGGTGAGAGGGAGGCCATGCTGATCCAGAACACATTTTCATTTAGGTCCCTGAGCGGACAGTTTTATCGGGACCAGCTTACAGCAATGAGTACTAATGAAACAAGTAGCTAAACTGAAGACCTTTCTTACTTCAGCTGGGCTGCAACAGACCCTGACTTCTCGTAATTCAACAGGGGTTATCGTCTAACACCTCTGGGCTCTGGTTCAGCCTGTTTCAGAAAGTTCTGGATTCAGCCATTAATTTGCATGTTACCTGTTCCCTTTCAGAAATGTCTGTTTTCAGGACGGTGGTGGCAGTGCTGGGGAAGGGTTGCGCGTCGGCAGCCTTCACAACCGTTGTTTTGTACTGCTCAGAGCTGTTCCCTACTGTGGTCAGGTAAATTTACACACCAGTCTCCTCTCTCTTTAGGGCTATTCTGTGGCGCAGTCAAGCGTACCAATACCACCTCTTGCTACTCCTCTTGACTTTCCTGTGATACTTTCATTAAGAACACGAAACAAATACCAGAAGAGATGGGCAATGGGAGACTGGGTTACTGAATGAAGTCAAAACGTGTGTCGTGTGTCTCCCTTTCTCTCAGACAGAACGGCATGGGCTACAACTCATCCATGGGTCGTCTGGGAGTGTCTCTGGCCCCTCTGATCCTGCTCCTGGATGAGGTTTGGAGAGACCTTCCCCAGGTCCTCCTCTGCTCTATAGCCCTGCTGGCTGCACTGGTGGCCTGGATGCTGCCGGAGACACAGGGCCGCTGTCTACCAGAGACCATCCAGGATATTGAGGATGAGCAGGCAGGGTACGTACAATGCAGCCTCTGTGATATAGACACTTGGGCTGGAATTCAGCAGAGCGCAATATAGAGCAGAGTGCCAGACAGCTCACAATATGGCTTTTGAAGGTACAGCATGCAGAAATTGCTCCGCCATTGCGTGGTTTCTAAATGGTCTATAATTTCATTTTATGTGACAAGCAATATACAAGCAATGTAGTCAGTAGCATGTTGAACAATAAAGCATCCTTGACCCACGATGCAAAGATTACTCTTGTAAAATGACCGTCCTCTCAGTCTTGGACTTTGCCTACTTAATTTCTGGGCTCGCTGTTAGTTACCATAACAAATGACATAGTTATCCATCTAAATTATACAGCCAGTTCCATCTCATCCCAAAGATGCTGTCTTTGGTTGTGGTCTGGCGACTGCACAGGCTACCGAAGTCAGTTTGTTGGTGGAACAATTTTGAGACAATAAGTGTTGTGTGAAATGTTGCATTATCCTGCTGGAAGTATCCATGTGATGAAGATATGAAGGGATGCCCCTGGTCTGCAACAATATCTAGATATGCTACGGCGTTCAAATGTTGCTCAATTGGAATCAATGGACCTAGGGAAAACATTCCCCACACTATCGATACCACAGCCACCAGGCAGGATTGAACTCATGGACGTATGTTGCTTATGCCAAATGAGCTGTATATGGGCAGATTGCATTCATTGTAAAAAATATGCATGTTTGCCCAAGTTAATTACCTTTAAAAGTAATTTAGCATTCTCTGCATTATAAAATACTGTGAATGGAATCACAGTTTTTGAAAGTACAACAGCCTTGATCTTCATTTTAGAACATTTATGGTTAACAATGTAAAAAATGTTACTTAGTATAATAGTTATCAGTCAAAACTAAATTTAAATAACTCCTTTATAAAGCACAATTTCTCAAGCAAGCATTTTGTCCAAACGCAATTTGTAATTCCTCTCTAAACTTGATTATTGACAATTATATCACAGTTAATGTTTTATCAATACTTTGTGTCCATCCGTTTTATTCACCATTCCAGGAAATGTTTGGCTGAGTCCAGAGTTGTGGACACAACAGAAATCCCTCTCAAATCAAAGGACAACGATGAGGTGGAAAAGACATACTAAGACATTCTTTTTGTGTATATATGCCTAAATGTGCATTGTTAAGATTTTGTTTGTTGTACGTAAAAAAAAAAAAAAAACAATATTCAAATAATTATTAATTACTCAATTTAATGATGTGTAAAATAAATTAATTGTAGTCCTTCAAACACAAATTATTACTTACAAGTAACTGCAATGTTAGATTATTTTATTTAGAGAAATACTTCCTGTTTCATATAGACAAAAAAACAATATTTTTGATAATGTATCATAACTCAATATGCATTCTTTCTCAACATAACCACTGGCAAATGCATGCATTCTTTAACATTAAATGAGTCTGTTGTTAAATACATATAAGTCAGTGTGGCTAGCAGGTTTCAAAAGTGATTTACATTATCTTAAAACTTATACAAACAACATGTAAAAAAACAAGAAAAAACTAAACAGAATATAAAATGTATGTTGTATTGCAAGTATCACTTTTGTCTTACATAATTTCTGTAACCATAAAAACAAAATAAGAAATATTTCCTAATTTTTATACAGCAAGCGTTTGGATTCTAGTGTTGGTCTGTCACTCTATTCACTAACCTTGTCACCAGGCTACTGCGCACAGCGCTACTGAACTCACTGAAGCGACGTCACTTAAAACCCCAAACCGGGGAGTTTTTTTTCTGTCTTCTGTGTGGTTAAGACTGGCTGGGTATTTCTGTTTGCTCCAGGTCTTCCTTGTCATAGATGTAACAACCCACATTACCAATGTTCACTCCTTTTGGTCCATACAAGATGCCGTAGCAAGGGACATGACAGTAGGGTATCCCTTCATGCTGCACAGAGGGAAAGCAACGTCATGTTTCCGTTTTGAAATCGGACAAATTGTTATTCAGTTTAACTCTTTCGATTAAGTTTGATTTCAATTTCTGACATCAATACATCTAAGGATTATCTTGAAAGGAAATGTGTAGCTTGACTGGTAAGAGTGGGTGTTTGCAACGCCTGGGGTTGTGGGTTTGATTCCCATGGGGGGCCAGCATGAAATGAATATAATCACTGCTCTAAGTCGCACTGAATAAGAGCATCTGCTACATGATGTGAATGTACATGTAAGTGCATGTGGTCTGGCCTTCCTGAAGATGTAAGTATCACCATATCAAATCGGCTTTCTTGGGAATATTGACACAGAAAAACTAAAGTGGATCTTTAAAGCGGTACTTGCTTTTTTCATTACAGTAGGAAACTTTACGCCAACATGTCCCCAGTTGGTTAGTCATTACAGCATGGCTCTTGCAAAGCAAATTCCCACAAATGACTAGCATTAGAAAACATGAAAAATGTCCACAGTAATATTATGGATGTAATACCTCAGCATGTCCACCAGAGGTAAGTGTCTTCTTACACCTCTCACATCGCAGGCAAGGTCGGTGCCAGTTTCTTCCCAAAGACATCACCTTCTCTGCTGCATACAGACAAACACATCACCACTACAGCCCCTACTTCGGCTAACACGGTACAATCATGTGCATATGTACATACAGTACATCTGTGTGGCGCACTTATTGTAAAGTGTGTCTTGAAAATATATTGAAAATATGAGCATCTGCCAAGAGACCGCTTGAATTATCAGTAAACGTTCATGGTATTAAACAAAATAGAAAGCCACCTTAAGTGCGCCTATGTAAAAAAAAAATGTATACATATCATAAATCAGTCATGGACCGTTCAATCAATACATACCAAAATAGACTATTTTTCCACAGCCAGGACAGAGTGAGGTCTCTCCGGCAAACATCCTGGTCGGAGGGGGAGGAACTGAAGAAACAACAGTGACTGGAGATGATTAATGAATTCACCTGACAGAACCACAGGAGTAAACCCAACTAAACTCACATACTGGGTTTCTGCGGATTAACAGACAGCGAATATAAGGAAAAACCAACAAAAACAGACCCCAGCTCAACACAATGCAAAAATGTAATCCTCCACCTAACACAATTATTGATATAAACAATGTACCGTATCTATTCAAGTTAACCACACATGAACTCACCGTTTGTTGATTGAACAGCGTGATACAAAACTTCAAGAGATTATAAATGATTATAACACTGAACCATCAGCAAGTCTCCCACCCCTTCCTTCAAACTCATTTTAATCTCCAAAGGAAATGCTAAGCCCAAAAATGGTAGAGAGAATCTGTTCAAAAGATCTGTTGAAAGTTCAATCATGGGTCAGTCCTGAAACTTGTCATCAGAAATGTATTCTAAAAAGTTAGATCTGTTGTACTGTATCTATAAGTTTGTGTGAATTATATGTTAGAGGGATAGTATTTTACAAATGTGAAGAAATTTGTTAACAATCATCCCTTGTCACGTGAAGTGTCACTAACACGAATGGCCTGCCAGTCGGCAAAGCCTCATTAAAGCAAAATATTTCAGGAAGTCAGCCAATCGAAGCTGGGCAATTAAAATTCCTCATTCCTCCCCAGTGACGAACAGTGAGAGGGTCATTATGTGTGTGTGTGTGTGTGTGTGTGAAACTAAACAAGCTGGTGATGAGTAACCCTCTCTCTACCCCCTTCATATTTCTGATGAGTGATGAGTAACCCTTTCTCTATCCACCCTTCATATGAACCTTTAACAGTCATGCTTGGAGCACTTGGTGAGGGCAGTTAATTTTAGCAGACTTGATAAAGGGACCTGATTCCTGTGTGTGTGTGTGTGTGTAAGATTAGGAAGGTATTTGTTTTTCCATCGATACAATGTATTACTCTAAGCTCCCAAAATAATACTATTACCCCTCTTTTGCTTAAGCTTGGTCTCAGATCTACCGTACTTGTGCCATTTTGCTCTTCTAGTAAGTCCATTGGAGTTAGCAAGACAGCCCAAACAACACTCCACACCTTTGTACTGGTTCCGGGTAACTTGCATCGCGGTCCATGGTGTTGTCGGTAACCCTTCTGGAGGGCAGTCGGAGGAGGGTTGAGGAGTTTCATAGATGTAGGAGCCTGCCCCTCCAATGTTCACACCTAGAGCAGGGGTGCAATTAACGAACTGAATCACTGCAATGCAGAACATGTGCCAAGTTTATAACCTACATGTCAGTGTTTAAAATGTAACAGTAGGCATTCTGATATGCCAGTATGCGTTACCATTATAAATACAGCCAGATAGAGATAAAACATTATAGTGGGCTTTGGTCAGTCAGTTTTCAACAGGGAGAACACATTTCTCCTAAGCCTTCAGATTTTAAATACTTAAGTGCGTTTAAATATCTGTTACTCTCTGAGTGAAAAACACATTAGAGGGGCCTCATCATCATTATGCCAGCCAGCTTTGTTACATGTTGAATTTTAGCATTGGTTTTATGATATTGCCTTTGGATCATTGATAAAGCGATCTTGTAGGTACAATAATGAATAACATTTTTCTAGACTCATCAGATCGTAAATGGGTTGGACTTTCTGCACCTCTTACTGTTTTTTTTTTGTCAAGGTTAGAAGATGTAGGCAGAGCTATCTATTCATTTCTTTACCATAACAATCATTGAAAGAGCAGGTCGTGCATGATAAGATATTCAAATCCTCCCACTGGCTGGATTTAAATACGAATTACTAATCACTTCACAAACCATAAAAACTGTGACTCACAGTTGAGATCCAATGAGCTGAGGTTCAGACCACAATGTCAAGGATAACTACAAACCTTAAGAAATGTGGTCATTTGCTACTGACTGAAACACATTCAGCATGGCAGGGACTTGGTGAAGTCTTCAGCGGTATAAAATATGAAATGCAACATGGAAAGTGACATCCATGTCACTAACAAACACGTGTCAGTATCTCTCATATTCACCCGATTTTAGCTAACGACCTGGTTACTTTGCCAGGAGGCTGAAACCTGGTCACAAGGGAATCTTCCACAAAGACAAAAGAAATTGTTAATTGCCCACAAAGTTACATTATTTCAAAGGTCATCTCAGTCTCCAGACTTAAATCCCACTGAAAATGTGTGCTTTGATTTCAAGAGGGAAGATCTGGAAAGACGCTGTATGAAGGACTGGTCTAAGATCCCTTCAAATATGTTCTCCAATCTCAAAAAAAAAAATGATAGGAAAGGCTTAGTGCCATTACTGTTGTTAGGGGAGGGTGTGCTAAGTTCTGAAAGTAACAGTGCCAAAAATATTGAGATTTTGGGAAAATACATCTATTAGAGAAATGTGTACTTTTGGTTGATTCCCTTGAATTATTGATTAAAATACTAATGACATTATTAGTACAATACATTACACATGTTGAAAAATTACAGCTCACTACCTGTGTTGTTTATTTTTTACTGCCTTTTTTGCTCATCTTCATCAAGGGTGCCAATCATTTTGGAGAGGACTACATATCAACATGAGCAAAATCTGTTCGTAATTTCCTATGATCATACTCCTCCAGTGGCTTTAGCTCACGAGACAAATAACTGTGTGACTCCTATCCTGGACGACAGGCTGAATAACATAGGAAGAAACAGAGGAGGAAGAGGCCAAGGGGAAATGCCTGCTGATTTTCAGTTGAGTTTGAGGTTCCTTTATCCAAACATCCAGAACCAAACCCCGCCTCCGTCCTACCCAAACCACGAGAGACACACATTCCAGACAAATCCCTGTTTCTGTATATATGTACAGTATGCACTGGGTCAACTCCACTCTAATGCCCAGGATCAGAAGGTGATCTAGCACTTTAACTTATGTTGCCCTAATACCGGTGTAACTGCAAAGAAATAACTGTAGCCACTAGGAACATGTAGTAACATAACTGCTTCATAGTTACAGCTAATTATTTCTGTTTTGTTAAAGGGGCATAGGGGCAACAGAAATTAACCTGGTGTTTAAGTAATAAGTGATCTATTGTCAAATGAAACATGGAAAGGAGATATTGCTAACTATCTTTAGCACTCATGTTTTTGTGGTCATAAAAATATTGTGATTGTTACTAACCTACCCACTTTCTGAGTTTCTCCCAAAATATATTCATGCAACTTTAGAAAATGAGGCCCTTACAATAGTTGTCATTTCTTGGACCTCTTAGAATTAAACCAGGGCAGGAGATCATTACAGAACTAAAAATATAAGTCTGGAATGTCACACTAAGGATGTCATGCACTTTGATGTATGGGTACTTTTTCAGAGATTGATAACTACATTGGAATTTTATTAATGCTAATTGGTTATGCTGCCCACACTGTGTATTCTGGATAGAATCTCCATATGTCTTAAGTATCTTTGGATTTAGAAAGTATACTACATCTAAGTAATTTAGCAGATGGCCTAATCCAGAGCTACTAAAACTAGTGAGAACATAATTTCTATTTCATTTACTTAAGAAGCCTACTGGAATATCATACCTTTGGGTCCAAAGAGAGTTCCATAGCATGGTTTGTGACAGTATGGCAGTCCATCATGCTGAAAGACAAAGTATGTCAAATATTAGCAAATAATCTATTTTTTTAATAAATAGCTAAATGTGGTTAATAAAGCAAAAGACAAAACAGAAAAATACCACCTCATAACAATATGCAGGTTTATCAGTCCTTTAACTATAATTATTTAGGCAACTTAAACAGCCGACTTATTACTGAAATAAACTATTTAATGAAATGGAAACTATAGAAACTGAACTATAGTCAGAGTAATGCATTAGGGTTTAAATCAAACAGACAGGGGTTATATTTCAGGAATGTGACCAATGACCTGTCACTGGCTTGATCACAAATGGCACCCTATTTCCTATATAGTTCACATCCTGTGACTAGGACTCATCATTAAAACAGTACACTTTATAGGGAATAGGGAGCCATTTGGGAGGCCACCCTTGTCTTTCAAACTCAGAAGAATGCCTTCTGACCTCTTCAAGGTAATTATGGAGGAGCTGTATCTGTCATTCCTGAAACAGACAGGGCAGAGCAGAGAGATCCTTTTAACTCATATTCATGTCAAACACCTCCTCAATTGAGATTTTATTTTTAGCAACTTGCCTCCATATGCTCTTGCTAGCTCCCTCACATTCCGGGGCATGAATTGGGAATAAAATAATATTTAGACACCGACACCCATCTGAGTGAGGACGGGAGGGGATTTAGGAACGCTGTAACCTTCTCAGACTCTTCAAGCTCCTCAGTGAGCATGAATTGTCTTAACTGGTTCTTAAGTACTTATTCCTTAGCTCTTATTGGAGAGGTTTTGCCCAATAAAGATCTTTTGAGTCAAGCCCCCTGCAGAGTCTTATGAGGACAGGAGCCCTTGGTCCCCCGCCACTGGAGGGCCCGGCCCGGCCCGACAACTACAACATGTCCCTGTCCAAAGTCCTCCTGGTTGTGCTCCAGACGTAGTTTCTGCCTAAGGATTTCTGCTGTCACTGCCCACAGTCCACCTGGTTGTCCCTGTCCTTGTCCACCTGGTTGTGCAGAGTATATGCAGCAATCTCTGTGCCTTAGGAGCGATTATTATTGAGCGAACAGGCTCTCAAACCACCACTGGGAGATTCTAGCGAGCGACAAGGCATGGTAACCTGACAGCGACAGTCAATAATGAACGCTCATTATAAATGTGGACAGAAGCTGGCCAATTTCATTGCCCTCGGTGGAACCACTGGGCAGGATTTGAACTCTGATCTCGTAAATACCCAGCTAACTGCGAGGCAATGACTTGACCGATGCAGTAAATTTATATTTTAATATCTTTATATAACAATTTAAAATATTTATATAATTTAATTGAAATTCCTTCAATTTGTGCTGCATGGTGTAGGCTAGATAAACTAGGCTACACTGCATTACACTATACACTGCAACATCCCAATGATCAGCCCTGAACTGCATGCTCTTTTCGATGTAAACCTTTTGACGCCTAACCAACAGCTGTGCTGTGAGGTGGCACTTCAGGAGGTCAGTCAAAACCTGAGTAGTTTGATGGGTTTAGGGTCAGTGTGAAGATCAGAGGGTCAAAATGTAAACTTTAATAGCTCGGTACTGCCATAGTTGATTTTAGTAAAAACAATTGTTATTAGTCATTGACCTCACAGCAAAGCAATTTTCTACTAATTTACTCTATAAACAGAAAAAAATAGGACATGTGTAATGGAAATAGCAGCTGTCGGAAATATTTTCTAAAAATAAAATACTTTTCTGTCTGACAGGTGTGTTTTTGTTGCAAGAAACTGTAATAAAGAATTTATAGGAGGCACATTGCAATTTCATTTTTTACAATGAAATTTAAAATCTCTAGGCCGACATGAGTGCAAGTTACCATTGCATGGACCGTTATGAAAAGCATAGGCAGATGACAGAATGATTGGAATATGGCAAATATTAGGCAACTCTTGCATTTTATACGTGCTAGCTTTTGTGGGCTACCTGAGACAACAGAAAGGTGGGCAGAGCATGAAGGCTGCTGTCAATTTATTAATGCAACATTTGGCTAAATGGACAACAGCAACCCTACAGCCTCCTCTTCCCTTTTTTCCATTCTATATTTTCTATATGTGCATTAGAAAATATATATTCTATATAATTTACATTTGTGTGACATTATTCAACAGTTTTCACAACACACACCACTCCAAAGGAAAAGCCCCATGACATGCAACTGTCCCATCTACTTTCTAGCCAAACTTGGTGGACAGAAAATGATTGGATAAGTTACCTAGCTACTGTCTTAATTTTCATTAGACTTTACTAACAACAGTCTGGCTTTCTGTGTTGAAGCCTAGTTAATCCAATAATAAGAGGTAGGCCACAGTAGCCTTATTGTTTGACAGACAATTATAGGTTACAACAAATTCTATTGACCAATTTAATTTGCAATGCACTCTACTGTATCTCTGTGGCAGTGAATGTGTTAAGTAGAAACAGGGTTTGAATATGAACTATTTGAGGCCATGCCATAGCTTCTGTCAAGTGAATGGCAAAAACCATACAGACCCGCACCTCATATATAAAACAAAAGTAATAACATAATTTATGGAACATACAAAGCTATTTATGAGGATGCTTTAGGCTACAATGCTTAAACTAGAAACAAGTTGTAAATGGCATGCAATACCTATGTGCTGAAGATATTTTCACCTTTACCCTTGTGTGTCTGTGAACCACAACTTTCTGACCCGTAGTGCTGCACGCTTTCAAAATTGATATGTTCACACGCAATGCAGTGATTGCAGGGTGAAGAACAGTTCCTAAAACTGCATATTTAAGGCTCTTGTCTGTCTGATGACTGGGATTAAATGATAGAATGTTCTCTGCAACAGTGTCCGTTTAATGTTTTAATTAGTATTTTGGGTATAGGGGAGTTTTTTGTGTGGGAGTGTCATGTGCAAACATATTGCTGAAGGGAGGGCCATCCATTTCCATTACAGAGAGATCCCCTTTTTTACAGGCATCCTTCATTATAGTAAACAATCCAAGTTCATGTGACACCCTATTTAGAACCCTATTTCCTATAGCCTATTCATTTTGACCAGAACCAAGAAAGCCCTTTTCAGGTTCACTTTTATGACACACTTCGCTTTGGACCAAAACTTCTTATTGCAGGTTAGGGTTATTACCCTCTATTGTGAGTCTTTCATTACCCTGCAAACTCCATTCATCACACTACAATAACAAACCAAGGCAAACCACACACTCTAATAAGAGTTGGGGAAAACGTTCTTCACTGTAAAAAAAAAAAAAGATGTAGATAATCTAAGTTTAACATAAAAGGCTATTGTACTACTGTGCAGAAAACAGTGGTATCACAGTGTAGCTACATATTAAGGCATGGAATTTACAATTACATTGTTTCTGGATCAGTTGCATGGAAGTGGACCAGACTGTGCCAGTGACTTGTGACAGGAAGGCTGCTCAGTATGGCTTGTCATGATTATCTTTCCATGATAGCACTCATTCAACCTCAGGGTATTATTATTATTTTTTTTAAGTGAAAAAAGCATCTCATGCAGACACTGAGGCCTGAATTACTGCGTCAATGACCCATCTGAAGCTGATAAAATGAGCTCATGATTTATCTGGAGAGTGAAGTGAATTCCAAACGGCACCCTACTATCCATGTAGTGAACTTTAGAGCAGGGCCCAGTGGGACTCTAAAAAAAACCAACAAGAGTCCTGGTGTAATTTCAGACTTGGCTGTTGCATTGTCACATTGTCCGCTGAGGGTGTTATGTCATGCTGTCATGGAGCTGGAGTTTATCAGTGTGATTAGAAAGTCGGTGACAAATTCAAACACGGCATTAGCTATTCACTGTCATTTTAGGCCACAGCCCGGAAACTAAGGAAACGCTACTGTTCAGTCTAAATTTATAATAACTTCACATATTATTTTCCAGACAAACTCCTAGTAGCAGGAAACATCACTGTCCACCATGTAACCACCATTATGTTTTTTGTTTTATTGACAAGCAGAGGTGGCGAGAGCTGGCTGACCGTTGAGCATCACAATAAAAGGACATGTGGAGTACTATGCTGCTCCTCTATGCTACTCCTCTATGCTGCTCCTCTATGCTGCTCCTCTATGCTGCTCCTCTATGCTGCTCCTCTATGCTGCACCGATTCGACTGCACATGCAATGATATCAGATGGAGGAAAACATCTGATGGTATTTTGTGGAAAGATTTAAAGATCTGGTGCCCCCATGTCTTTTGCTGTGTCTGTAATTTCTCTCTGTGTTTGCTGAGGAATGCAGATGCCATTCTTTTCTCAAAGCTCCCTCCCTAAGGAAAAAGTATTTGACCTCTGAGAGAGAGGGATACGGAGGCAGAATGAGAGCGAGACTTGCTACAGCTTCTGTAATCCCCCACCATCAAAAGGTTTTAGATAATGTTCTGACAGTGGATTTTGAATCCTTGTGTGTGAGATACCATGAAACACAGGCACAAAGAAAAAGCACAGTACTTTACTTGATAGCCTGTCAAAAACACTCTTGTCCTGAGATAACATTAGCCCATTCACTCTCTCATGCCACAACACAATTAAAGATAATTCAGAGATAAATAAGTGGATATACAGTGTGTGGGCTCCTGAAAGTGAAATGTTTGTACATTATTCTATATTGGGTTATATAATTCACACAATTGGGAAATCTTTGTGTCCATTCAAAACTGCTCAAGAACGGCAGGCCAAAAGGTTTTGAATCTCCTTGGTACCTCTGAAAAGTCAATTATGCAAACTCTTCCATTAAAAATAAGAGACAAGCATGGACGGTTACCCACTAAACTCTGAAGAATACATACATTGCTTCTGCTTTTCTTATAGATTAAATCACATTCTTTTTCTGAGGAAGACAGACCATTTGAGTCCTTCGGAACATTAAAACACATTTCTCATTGTTCCCCGGCAAACTGAACCAGCTACACACGGGCCCATGCTAACCCACAGTCTCCAAACTCAAAGACACTGAAACACAAACACAAGGCTTGACTTTGTCTCCTACTGGTCTGAGATGACCTAAATGAGCTGCCTCAGTAGTCCTAGTATCATTCAACTCAAAGACTCCAGTGTTTGAAACAGTACAATGACTTACCGGTGGGTTTGGGTACGGAACAGGATCAAACAGACTTCCAAAACAATGGCAGCCATTAGACATTTATCCTACTCTGTGAGAAGACTGTCAGGTGACCAGCCATGCCTGGTCACACTACCTATAGTGTAAATATCTATACATCTATGAAACCTAGTTTTTAGGAGTCAGTGATAAGTGAAACATTTTATTTGTGATTTAGAGTGCACTCCACATTCATGTGTTGCACAGGATCTTTTTTTAGACAATAGTTCAGATCCACTTCAATATTCCATAGAATTGTATTGACAGCCACAGGCAGTGACCAAGGTGGCACTCAAAACCACCATGCTGAGGGGCATAATGTACTGTAAGTGGTCCAATTCTGGCTCTACTGTATAATATATATTCTAAACTAGGTAGTTTGAATTCTGAATGCTGAATGGCTGATAGTTAAGGTATATGTAAGCAATCAGGCATGAGCGTGTGTGGTGTATGGCCAACATACCACAGCTAAGAGCTGTTATAAGGCACAACGCATGGCGGATTGCCTGGACACAGTGCATAGCCGTGGTATATTGGCAATATATCACAAACCCCAAAGACGCCTTATTGCTTTTATAAACCAATTACCAATGGCTTAGAGCAGCAAAAAGCAAGATGATGTCATACCTGTGGTAAACAGTCACATTTACTACGGCTATCAGCCAGTCAGCATTGAGAATTAATACCACCTTGATTATAGGATATATTCCACATGCACCACAGCTAAGCACTGTGTCCCGGCAGTCTGTGATTAGCTCTTAGCCATGGTATGTTGGCCATATACAGTATCACACACCCATTGTGCCTTATTACTTAAATATACTATACTACTTAAATAGGCTTTTCTACTGACTCCACAGTGCCTATTTTTTGGTTTTCTAAGATTTTTTTTTTTACTAGTTTTAGTACAACAAATCCTCACTAGGGAATTGGTGCAACAAGCTGTGTCTTGTTCTGCTGCCGATCAATTTCTCGCTTCAGCACCATTCTGTCGCTCGTTAAGCCTCTTGTATCCATTATGGTTGAGTTATCCATGTCAAAACAAACTGCTGCCTCACACTTGGCAATAATATTGTTTCTCTTGGTTTCTTTTGCACAATCTCAAATGGTACACACTGAATTTGACTAGTAAACAATTTATGTCAACCCACTCAAACAGGTGTTTATTATTATACTTGATATTACTGGGTACATTGTACATTAGTAGGCAGAAATAGGGTTCTTTTGGGATCTTACAAGGACATTATGCTGATGATACAGTCATTGCGACAACATAACCCTACACCTTCTGGATACCTGTGGAATTCATGTTTGATATTTCTGGGCACATTCACAAAGGCCATCAGTTCAGCCTTTAGGATCATTATGGGGGGTCCTGATCAGCACAATAGGATGCTTTATGAATACAGGCCCTGACACTTAAATTAAGTAAATACACAACACTTGCTTTCACCAAACCTTTATCTCAATCTATCATCTACCGTGTCATCTTAGCCTTCAGGAAGCAGAACTCTGGTGTAACGGAAGACATGTCCTCCTACCTGTTTTCAATTAAACATCAGGTTGAATTCGTGACATCCCATTATCCAACATTCCATTCCACTGCCCGGACTGGCTAGAGACTGCCAATCCCAGGGGGAGGACATGGTGTGTCTCAAGGGAATGCGGTCATATACAAGTCAAAGATTTTGAACTTAAAAGGGAATTTCACCATAGCTCCACCTACCTAATGTACTAATTAGTAATGTTAGAAATGACACATTTGTGTAAATAAAAATTCAACATCTACTCAACTAAATCTAGAAAGAGAAAAATTTAGTTTAGAATTCAACTTACTTGGTACTCATCGTGTTTCGATTACCTGGTGGATATGTAACCCAAACGAACTCCTAGCTAGAACAGATCTCACAGAAATTCTTTGGGCATGCCATTTTATCCATAGGAGCCATTTCTTAAAAGTGAAGGCTATACATTTTACAGCAGAGGCACCTCTGCTGTCAGGCCCTGACTATCACCCACAGGCACATAGAGATGCCTAGAGGCACCCCTATAGTCAAGACCTGATAATATCTCAATTTCTAGTTACCACTGTCTCTCAAATCTATTATAATGTAACCAAGTAACAAAAATGTATCCTTCAAATCATGATGACAAGCCATTGTATTGTGTAATGTTAAGTTTGTTAGCTAGTTAGCAGTACCAAGTCTACTGGGATGATAATGTGGAAAACCCACCTTTGGCGGGACAATGCCAGAAAAAATGGCTTGTAGCATAATCAGTATAACACAGAGGCTTTGCAAAATGAAACAAAACATGACTACATTAATTTTTCAGATCTCGCCTGCCCTTCAATACACATTCTGACATAATAGAGTGTGTTGTTTGGCGTGCAAAACCAACTCTGGCGCTCCTGCTGGTCAATAATGTGTGAAAGAAATCACACTGACCTAGAAATCTCTCATACATGACACAAAGCACCTAAGGGTCCCCCAGGGTGAAATGCCCCTTTAAACGATTCCGGTCAGTGAGCTAGAAAATTCTCTTCGTCTTTAAAGCTGAAAAATGAAAGGTGACATGACACAATCGGAGTCCCAAATTTCACCCCAAAGGACTCTGGTCAACCGTAGTACCCTATACAGGTAATAGGGTGCCATTTGGCATTCAAGTACAGTGGAAATCAGGGTCACGGCTGGTAAGGTGTCATCGGGACAAAGGACGATTGTCACGTTATTCTGAAGTCAATTTTTGGTTCATGGACCAGCTATCAAAGACACCCACAAAGTTTCAATTTCTTAGATGATTGGATTTTTTTTTGCCCTCTGAATTTCACAACCACTACCACAGCTCTAGCGATCTAAACTTCTACTGCTACATATACTTCTGAGTTTATTTGGATATCAGGCAGAAACTGGTAGTGATACTTACTGAACTGCCACAATCCATTAGCATTGATACAATTCATTCTGTATGGGGTTAGTGGCTTCCCTACTGTATCCCTTGGCTAACTGTCTCTCCCTCCCTTTTGTAGGGTAAAAACGCACAACCTCTTCACTTTCTCTATCGCTCTTTTCTTCCCTGTCTTTCTGTAGATAGGGTATTACAGCCACAGGGCCTCCTGTTACCTCAGCGTGGTTGCCAGCCGACAGGGTCTTGTGACAGCGTTCACATTTCAGGCAGAACCTGTGCCAATTCTTCCCCAGCGAGCTCACCTTCTCAGCTGCAGGACCAAACAAGAGTTTGTTAATGCACATTGTAATGACAACAAACACCAACAACACAGTAAGCTTAATAAAACCTTATAATTTGGGTTTTCAACTGTGTCATAAATAACTTTGGGTAGGAAAGTTAAAATTAGCTGATAAGGCATTTATGTTATATTCTTAAAATTTGGTTTTCAAATTATTTGTCTAATGCTGTCTGCCTGAGATCATTTCTTATTGACATTATACAAAAGGTGTCCTCTATGTTGTTTCACAGAATATGCGATAACCAATGCAAAACCTTTGTACCCTACACTTTCCCTGAAATGCTATTGGACATTTTGACCCCTCTCCCAGTTTAACTTTGACTATTTCAGCTCAGCTCAAAAAATGAAATAGTTATATTTTGCCCTAAAACAAATGTCTGCAAGCGGCAAGAATGACATTTTAGGCTAACATGGCTGAAAGCTAGTCTTCACGGAATATGAAGACTATCTGTCCTTCTGAAGTTCCAAAAGGTGGTCTAACTGATATTACCTGAGTAGCGCTACCTAAATTATCATTAAAGTAGCCTCAATGAACATGTGAAATATTAACTTATCCTCTATGAATATTTTGGAATACTCTGTGGGTGTAAAAATAGTCCCTGGGGCAGGGATTTTGCAAAACTATGGCCTGGCATCACTAAGGTAACATGAAATATAATTCAAATTATAATTTTTGTGCCTATTCTGACTAGAAATGTATAGTAGAAATGGATCACAACTGCATCACTAGAACAACTATTGGATTGCTGCAGCAATCTAGCGCAACATAAAAAGCTATTGAGAGTAACGAATCCTATGTCACCAGTCGGGACCAGCTTGGCATTCAAATCCAGTGGCAGTTTACAAAACACCCTTTTTCTCCTCTTCACAAAAACATTAGCATTGCAAGACCTCAAGTTTGTATTCAGTTCAGTTATATTCTATCTCAATAAGTCACTGATTGCAAACATATGATAGGTTCTTGTATCTTTTGCAATAACTGAGATCTTTTGCACTTCAGTGTAATGTTTCTAAATGAAGCAATTATGTAAAACTAAAATACAATTGCCTGCAGAGCAAGTTAAAAGACCATTAGTCATTGTCATTTTTGTGTAGTTCGATAACAATATTAAAATATCCATGGAATGGTTATTTCACAAAAACTGGAAACTTACCACATGTTGTTAACAAAAAGCAATTAACTGGTTTACTGGCTATGGTTCGCAGTTTACTCATGCTTTACAATGCTGATAAAATTATAGTGTGAACTTGACAGTTCAGTGAACTATGACATTAACAAGTCTGTATTGAACGTTTTTTGTTTACGATGTAATTACAGAGTAAAAAGGTTATTGTCGTCACATAATCATTAAATTATCAATGTCTACTGGGAAAATTTGACATAAAAAGTATTTAAATGCAAATAATGTTACCGTTATGTTGCAGAAAACCGGTTGAACCCAGATTTACATTTCAGATTCTACGCAAATCCACCCTCTTTAAAAAAGGATTTAGAAATGTCTCAGGATTTTGATGAATCGTCACTTTGTGCCCAGGTGAGGGTGACCTTATTGGTTTTATGAAAAAACGTGTTCCCTCGGAAACCGTTCTGATATGTGAGATGTGAAATATAGTTGAATGCATATAAATATATCACCAAAATAATGCTGTGCGCAGACAGAACTTTCTAGTCGTAATAAAAATATTAGGCTACTTACCAAAAAACACATCCTTTGTGCATCTGGGGCACTTCGACGTCATTCTTCAACAATTCTTCGTCTGTTAAAGATAACGTTGAACTCCAACTGCTTTGAAATAGTACAATACCTATCGCGACTGCGGGAGTTAAGCGCCCTGCTTCCGAAAGTGTGGTAGGGTGAAGTTGCCTCCGGACGCTGATTGGGCCAGTTTAGCCAAGCTGATCCGAGATCTGTAGCCTATATAAGAGAAATGTTATGGGAGGTTTGACCCATCGTACCACTCCATTAAACCCATCGAATTTTCATTCAACGTTGTTTATAACCTGGGTTCGCTGCAGCTCTTTCCAGTGTTTGTGCCTCTAAACAATCAGTTTATATAGCAGAACATAATGACAGGCTGTCATGGCCATTGCCTGTTCGTGTCGCTGTCTACCTCCCCCTAGTGGAGAAAGACATAATTCACAGGCTGCATGACTAGACCTGGTAACCAATGGAGCATAGCAGTATGGGAATGCTTCTTAGGAGCCAAGACAGTGAGACTGGTCAGGATTGAGGGAAATAGGGCCAAATACAGAAGAAAACCAAACCCACAGTGCACAGGACCTCTGAATGGTGCAAATATTCATCTTTCAGCACAACAATGACCTGAAGCACACAGCCAAGACAACGCTGGAGGGGCTTCAAGGACTAGTCAGTGAATATCCTTGAATGACCCTAACAAAGCCTGTACTTGAATGCCATAGAATATATGTAGGGACACTTGAAGATCGCGGTTCATTGACGCTCCCCATCCCCATCTGATAGAATGTAAGAGGATGTATATATACAACCCTGTTTCCAAAAAAGTTGTTATGCTGCATAAAATCCAAATAAATACAGAATGCAATGATGTGCAAATCATTTACCCCTGTATTTAATTGAAAATGGTACAAAGGCAACACATCAAATGTTGTTTTTGGAAAAATAATGTCCATTTTGAATTTTATGCCAGCAACACATTTCAAAAAAGTTGGGACAAGGGCATGTTTACCACTGTGTTGCATCACCTCTTCGTTTAACAACACTCTGTAAGCAGTTGGGAACTGAGTAGACCAACTGCTGTAGTTTTGAAAGTGAATTGTATTCCCATTCTTGCTTGGTATAGGATTTCAGCTGCTCAACAGTTTGGGGTCTCCTTTGTCGGATTTTTCATTTCATAATGCACTAAATGTTTTCAGTGGGTGACGGGTCTGGACTGCAGGTAGGCCATCTGGTCGTCCCCGTCCTTGTCCACCTGGTCATGTGGCTGATCAGGATTCTGCCTAAAGACTCAGCCTACCTGCATTTATTTATCCGTTGGTCATCAGAACATAAAAAATATTTTTGCGGTGCAAAAAGTTAATGTATTCTTATAATAATCACTTGGCACAGCCAGAAGCGGACAGGCAATTCCCTGGGTCCCGCCCCCCTCTTGGTTTCTTTCTAGGTTCCAGCCCTGCTAGTGTTTTTCCTGGCCACTGTGCATCATTTTCTTGTTGTTGTTATATCAGGCTGCAATTGAACCTGCGAACTGTACTGTTGGTGGATCTGATGGAGCACAATGAATTAGTTCCATTGTGTTCTTAGGTGCTTTACTAGTGTTAACTAGAGTTGCAATTTCAGCAGAGAATATACAGATGGAGAGGATCAAGACCCTCATGAGAGATTACAGTAGGATGTAATGAAAACAATAAAATATGAAAAACTGGGAGAGATGGGCTGTTTTGTGGGTATTGGAGGGTTGGAATTCAGATCGGTTTGGTTAACTAGTGATAACTCACCTGTGAATAATATGTAGCTATAGAGACTGGAGGAGAGAGAGACTATGGCTAATGTGATCCACTCTCTCCAGTTAGGCAACCGGGGAGGTAAGATGGGTTGGCTGTGAATATAGACTAACCCTTTTTTAATTACTTGTGTAATTTCAGTTAGAAAAAAACAGCTCCGGTCAATGCAGATGCAGTTGAGAATCTGTTAATTGTTGTAGCCCAACTGAAAATAAAAATTATTTCGGGGAATTCAAGCATTCTGCTAACAGTCGTTAACAGCCTAATCCAGGTGGACAACAACAAGACCAGCAGACGGCGTCTAAACTATATTTAAAAAATCGTGAAAAGAATCGGTAATTACTACCTTTCCACTTCGTTTTGAATACAGCTTTAGATCCTAGAGGGATACATTTTATTCGATTGACACACAACTCGTCCAATCAGATAAGGAAATCAGTGTAACCAATGGAAAGTCTTGGGAAAAAAATCACCAAGGAAAATGTGGGCGGAGATTTCGTATGCGGTTTTCGAGACAACAGCGTTCACTTTCGGCCTGCAGAAAAAGCGGAAGATGTAGCTCGATTCTTCTGTTTATTTTACAATGCATGTGAGTAGCATAGCTGGCGCCCTGTTTTAACCAATTAGTTTTATGTTTAATAATCCTCCTTATTTAGGCTCGTATATGGAGGCATTGCTACAGTGTAAACATAAAAAACGGTGTATGAAGTCGGTTTATTACGAATACAACCCATCTGTAGTGTAGGTATAGCTCTCACACGAATTCAACTCATACACTCAAGTGGATTTTTCATTGAACATAGCTGAAATAAGATTTAGCACAGGCGGCGTGGCGCCTGTACCATAAAGTATTATATTTTTTTCAACAAACAGTTTGGTATACAGCGAGTAGAAACTTAGTTTTCACTCCCTCTTTTATTGGTCTTTTCCCAACACGATTCTGGCAACAATGAGTTGGATATTTCATTAGACTACTTAAAAGCAGTCTGTCAGTTGTCTAGGGCAAGTGTATATCATATTCAAGTAAATCGTTACATGTCTACACACTGGTTTAGTCAAATATAACATACAACCGGATTACAACTAACTTATTAATGACTTATAAAACGGTATAGCAGTAACATAACGTCTAGACTAGAACTACACTATTGTTGTTGTGTTTTTTTGTCACGTGAGACTAAAAAGACACAATTAAGGAATAGGCAACCCTGTAACACTAATAAACATAACTGAGAAATCTAAGGAATGTTGGTCTCATAGAATGACAATAGTAATTCATATATGTTTTGTTTGTGAGGGACACGTATATGGTTTAATACCTCTGTCTCTCACTCTTGATTAGGGTCTTTCCAGCCTTGACCCTGATGGCCAAACAGAGAGCTCCCCTTGCTGTGTTGCCAAGAGCTGAGGTCTGTGCCTACTGGGTGCTCTCTCTCGGCTCCCATCTCTACTCCTTTTATCAACTGCACATTGTCTCTAAAGGTACATTTACCTGTCTTAAGACAGTGTCTTTGGTAGAAAAAAAAGTGTATTGGGTCATTGTTAAAAATTTGACACACTGGATTTGCTGTACAAGTTGGTAGTATGCGTTTTATACGTCATGCTGCTTGTTTTGCAAGTGCCCCTTGCTCACGATTTGGGACATACTGTACCTAGCTCAAACCCAGCACCTCTGCTTCACTAGTTTTTCAGAAGTGTAACCTACATGAGAATGTTTACTGTGAGACAGGAATTATGTCCCACAAATGGGTGCTTGAAGGCTGAGAATCTAGTTTTCACATCTCCATGTGCTACGTATGCAAAAAAATCAGACTTACCAGACTTAGTGGCTCTGATTTACTGGAAGTGGAGCCCTCTGTGTTGCTTTGTGCGTCATACCAGAAGGTGGTGCTGTTGCACTGTGGTTAGTACCCCTTGCAGAAGACATTGTGTGTGATTACCTTTCTGCGTTTACTAACCACTCCATCTCAGAGATCTGTATGGTTGAGATTGGTGTGTAGACCCAACACATAGAACTACACCTCCATCCTAGGGTTATTTTAAACATTAGTGTGAGACTCATATGTTCAAAACAACCATTGGACACGAAACTGAAGATTTCTGCTAATGGGTCCACAATGCCCAGACATCAAGGGCTGTGACGGAATCTGTGGTGAGACAATAGTTAATTCTGACCATTCAGTTTAGAGACTGACCATTGTGGAAAAGGCAGATGATATTGGTATTCAGGGGATTACACAGACAGGGCCTGGGAGAGGTGCAGTCCCATCCCACTCTGCTGCGTCTCCGTACAGGAAGCAACGCCTTCTGTTTATGTGACCAGGCAATTTACCCAAAGGAAAGATAGAGTAGGGGAAAAAGAGAGAGATAGTGTGAAGGATGGTAAACACGCTGATGCTGCATTGCAGAGCACAGGCAAGTGGAGAGAAGAGAAGGAGGGGGCAGAATGAATAGTCTGGTACTAGGCTATACCCAGGGATTCCCTGTGTGTTGCAGTGTTTTCCAAGTGAGGCCCAAAGGCCCTCGAATAAATGACCAATATTTTTCAGTTGGAAAAAAACCAAATTATTTTCAGCTGGGGAATTTGGATATGTTAGGGCCCTCCCAGAACCCACTCCCCTACTTTACAGTGCAATGGCTGGATAGATCCTGGCGTATTGTTGTCATCACGATGATTGCACCCAGCTCTCTTGAAAAATCCTTGATGGAAAGATTAGTTATTCTCCGGATGTTTCCTAGTTTGCCACATATGCTTCATAGTACAGTTTTTCAAGCCTCCTGGCAAAATCAGAAATACAAACAGAAATTTTGTATTCTGTACAGTGCTTCCATATGAGAGGTATCCACAAAAACGTGCTATTTCTTTTCTAGAATATGAAGCAGGTTTAGAGAGAGAGTTCCAACTGGAAAAAGGCTTTCTCATATGGGGATATAAAAAGGTAAGAGTTGTTTATGGACATTGGGCTCATTTAACATTTTTACAATTCAGAATTTCCTGAAATGTATCCCATTTTTTATGTGGAATGAATCAGAATGGGCCTGTGAATGAAAAACATTTTTTTTTTACTTTGACAGGACCCAACAGACTTTGAGTGGAGTTTCTGGAGTCATTGGGCTGGGAAGTCTCTGCTGTGGACTCTGCTGGGCCATGCTGTGATCTCTAGAGCAGCCTGTGTCTTTTTTCCTAAGGTATAATGTACATTAAGGGTTGGATGTACCTTATAGACAAATAGTCTGTAAGGTACAGGTGCTTATATTGCTTTTCACCTCCTCACCAGTTCAGAGTGACAGCTCTGGCAGCTTATGGTCTCCTGGCAGCCTACAGTGCATTGGGGATTAAAGGAGTGGGCGTGATCCTGGCCCATCTGGGACTGTCATTGGCTGTTGCACAGCTGTGTAAGCCCGCCCTGTCCTGGAGTTGTGCCCTGTTGCTGCTCTACACACTCCACATCCCCCAGCTGCAGGAGGTACAGGTGAGTTTCCCAAAAGCCATTTCCAGGCTCTCTGACAGCAAAATAGCGAATTACATGGAGCTTATTTTGCCTATTGTCAAAGGTAGGTGTCAAATATGTGTGTGTGTACTTAACGGTGGTACCCAGCCCTCCACACCTCCCCCAGCTCCACGGTATTGAATCTCTGACTGTGCATTTCTTTATAAATGCTTTAACTGGTTGGGGTGTGTAGGCATTTAGTCGTACTGTGCTTTCCAAATGGCACCCTATTCCCTATACATTTGACCTGGCCACTAAATTGGTGGGCTCTATAGGTAAGCCATTTGGGACGCGGGCTGAGTTATCGATTAGCTGAGCCCAGAGCAAAGCAGACACCCGTGTCAGCACTCTCTGGCTGGCCTTCTTCACCACTCCCAGACTGTTAGCATTTTGGATAGACTGATGAACTCTGTCCATCTTGATCCTCTTCATCCGACTACTGCTCCTCTTCTTCTTAATATTAATAATACATTCAACTTATTTAGTGCTTTTCTGGGACCTAAAGACGCTTTACAACAAGTGAATGACAAACAACAACCAAGGAGAGGTGATTGGACAATACACAGACAAATGCAAAGAAGACTCAGACATGACACTGGACAAAGGGAATGAATAGGGGAAGGCTTGTTTGAACAGATGAGGCTTGGGGCGTTGGATGAAAATGGTAACAGAATCAGAGTCACGGATGGATTGTGGAAGTGAGTTCCTAAGCCTTGGAGCATCCCTAGAGAAAGCCCTGTCTCCAAAGCTCTGTAGCTTGGACCGGGGGATGATGAGGTGACCAGCTGTAGCAGAGCGGAGTGATCGAGAGGGTTGGTAATGGAGAATAAGATCCAAGAGGTTGGGTGGAGCAAGCTGATGGAGGGCTTTATAGGTGAGCAGAATTTTATAATCAATGCGCTGAGGGACGGGGAGCCAGTGGAGTTCCCAGAGGATAGGGCTGATGTGCTGCCAGGACCTGGTGTGGGTGAGAAGTCTGGCTGCTGAGTTTGGAACCATTTGTAGCTTATTCCGGAAAGAAGAAAGTTGCAATAGTCCAGGCGGGAGGAGTTGAATCAGGGTCCAACCCTAACTTTTTTCTCACTGGCCCTGTCGGGCCAGTTGGTCTGAAATCTACTGGCCGAGTCTGTATTTTTACTAGCCTGAACTGAATTTAAAAACAACATAATATAATTGTATTTTACAGATATATTGTATGTAAATATCATATTGTCAGAATATTGATCTATACCACAGATTTGCATGTGATATGAGACATGAGAGCTGATTCAAGCAATTGCTGTTTACATAATGATGCAACACACATTACTTTTTAATAAATGGTTATCAAAATATTAGCTACTATAAATATCATTATCATCTTTACATGAAGATGCTTGCTTGTTTGATGTGACAAATGCATGAAAACAAAATAATTGAGTTAATATATTTATGGTAACATATATATAGCACAATACAATACTTGCACTAGTTGGTTGACTGTCTTCTTGTGTCACTGCTAGCAAGCACTTAGGCAGGCGTAGTTAACATGACACTTACTGTCGACAAGTCATGTCTGTACGGTTTCTCTATCCATATTCAACAGACTCTCATGGACGTAGTCCGTGAATGGTTTCTCTCTCTTCACAACATGATAGGCGGTCGTAATTAGTTTTTCAATTTGGCTATGTGCCCCCTCATTCATTTGGGGTGGGCAGACATTCTTTGGTGCAGCCGCAGGGTTGTCAACAGCCCGTTTGGCCGCAATAAATGCAACATGCTGCAAGGACAAGAGCAGGTTTTCGGTAGGATAGTTGTTCGTTCCCTTAATAAACGACCCCGCCTTATCGGCTTTCGTTGGGAATGCACAACATAAACGAAAGTACATGTGTCCCTTGCCATTATCGACCCATGGAAGCTATTCTTTCCATGAAAACAAAAATTATTGCATTTGCATTGCCTCGTAAGATAGCATATTTGGGTCCTGCTCAAGAATGTTCTATGTGCTATGATTGGTCAAAACAGACGAGCCATCGAATATTATTGGTCAAAAAGACGACACCGGTACTGTACCACACCGAGGGGGGAGAAGAAGCGCCACAGACACATTCTAATGCAAGAAAATCAGCCCTGTACGGGCCAGTGACTGTCTTTGTCTACTGGCCTGACGTTAGGTTTTGCTGGCCCTGGACCAGTGGGCCATCGTTAATGTTGAACCCTGGATGAATGCATGTATTAAGATTTCAGTGGCAGTATGGGAGAGGGAAGACTTAAGCTTGGCAATATTGCGGTGTTGAAAGAATGAGGATTTGACTGTGTTTTATGTGTTGTTCAAAGCTGAGGGAGGAGTCCAGGATGACGCCTAGGTTGTGTGCATGAGGAGAAGGAGAGACAACAGTGTCGTCAATGGTGAGAGTGACGGTGCTAGTTTTGGTGAGCGTGAATTTAGTACCCATGAGTAGTAGTTCTGTTTTATTACTGTTGAGCTTGAGGAAGTTTTGCTGCATCATGTTTTTATTGTTGACAAGCAGGATTTGGTGTGGGCAAGAGGTGGGTTGGTGAGAGATTTGGTGCTATGGTAAATTTGAGTGTCGTAGGCATAGCAATAGAAGTCAGGTTTGAAGTGATGGAGGATCTGACCAAGGGGGAGGATGTAGATGATGAAGAGCAAGGGGCCAAGAACAGAGCCCTGGGGGACACCCTGTGTAACTGCAGCTGAATCAGAATTATGACCATTGAGGGAGATGTAAAGTGGGTACGGTTGGTGAGGTATGAGTGTAGCCAGGAGAGTGCGGTTCCCTCAACACCCAGAGCCTCCAGCCCGGTGAGGAGGTTCTGATGACTAACGCAGCACTCAGGTCAAGAAGGATAAGGATGTTGAGGGCACCAGCATCAGCAGAGATGAGGAGGTCGTTGACAACTTTGAGGAGGGAAGTTTTGGTACTGTGGAGTGGTTGGAAGCCAGACTGAAGAGGCTGTCATTGAGGAGGTGACATTGCAGTTGGGTGGTAACGGTCCTTTCGAGGGTTTTCGCTAGGAAGGGGAAGTTGGAGATGGGGCGGAAGTTATTAAAATTGGTGATGTCCAGACCGGGTTTCTTTTAGGCGGGTGTGACTGCAGCAGTTTTGTAGTTTGAGGGAAAGTGCCATTGGAGAGAGGCAAGACTTGATGAGAGTCGCAGGAAGGGGATCCAGGGAACAGGTAGTTGTTTTTTGATGATACTCTAAATTTTGAGATATATGCTGAGTCAGCTGGGGTAAATGAACGCGGGTGTGTTTGTAGAACAGGGGGTGGAGAGGGGAGGTAGTTCACTGTGAAAGGAGGGTCTGAGGGAGATGGATTTGCCAGAGATTAATGTGTGTGGTATTGTCCTTAAAAAACTGAAGAAAAGATTTTGCAAGCAGAGTAGAGGATGTGGAGGTCTCACTGTGGGGCTGGAGAAGTTTGTTGACTGTGGAAAACAGAGTTCAGGAGTTTGTTTTGGAGGTTGTGATGGTGTTGGAGATGAAAGAGGTCCTGGCAACATGGAGGGCATCTCTGTAAATGGAGAGATGAAGCTTCTAGGCTTCAGCGTGGACGGTTAAACCAGTTATAGTCCGGCGTTCAAGACGGCGGCCCACTTGCTCCGTGGCCCGGAGCTCAGGTGTAAACCAGGGTGATGAAGATGTGAAGGAAACATTTCTTGTTTGAAGTGGGGCCATGGAGTTGAGGGAGACAGACAGAGTAGTGCTGAACTGGTTAACTAGATCCTCAGGCATGTTGGAGGGATGATCCAGGGCAGAGCAGACTGCATCAGAGAGTTTCAGGGGGTCAACAGCTTTTATATTGCGAAAAGAGATCGAAAAAAGAGTCGAAAAAGAGAAGGATCATGTGGTCAGACAGCGGTGACAGTGAAGGGGAGATGTGGTTGTTGGTAAGCGCCAACATAGCAGACCAGGTCAAGAATGTGGTCCTTGATGTGGGTGGGGAAATTTACATGTTGGGTGATATTAAAGCTGTCCAGGACAGCAGTGAAATCGGAGGTAAGTTTGGAGTTTGAAGTGTCAACGTGAAAATTCAAGTCGCCGAGCAGCAGAAGGCGGGGGAAAGCGATACTGCTAGGGTGAGAATCGTGTAGATTTCTCAGAATTCTTTCATAGAATTCTTTACGGTCTGATGCTGAGATTATCACTAACTGACCTAAAATTAATTCTGTCAATTTGCATGTTTCTCCACCTTCTACTTCTCATCTGTGCTGAGAGGACCTCAGAGATTTGGCATGTTTAAACATTAAGGTCCCTGCTCTCTCACCTCCCATCTTATCTCTATGCTGTCCAGTCCTGCATGTTGGCCTGTCACTCACATTCTACCGTGTGGGTGAATGACTTCCTTTGTGATTAAGGAGAACCACATCTTTTTTTCCAACACTTTATTTTCCATGTTCCATTCAGACAACACCAATAACAACACATATCAATTAACATTTATGACATACCAAGACACAAACGGAACAAAAGTAACTAAATGGAATATAGCCTCTGCAGCATCTCTGATCGATGCAACTGAATCCATGTATTTAAATGTCTGCCGGTGTCGGTTATAAGAAGAACATAGTTGCGTAAAATCAGGCGTGGGCGAGGCTCGTGTAGTGCTCTTGCACTATGAAAGGTGCTTTGAGGAAATGTAACAAAACAACTTCTTGTGGGAAGATGGATTTTTCCACTGAAAGCAATCCTGTTGTGTATTGTCGGAGAAAATATGTTTCTTTGTTGCATTAACCTTGCCGTTACATCTTAAAAAAAAAGTTATACCACATTATACAACGGCTGATTAGAATGCTACTGTGCCCTCGAGGGACTGACTGTCTTTCGCTCGTCTTGATTCATCTTGGTTGATTCCCCACATTAAGAAAAGGAAACATGCACTAATGACACATTTAGCTGTGTTATACAGTGACTGCACTGTTACCCCCCCCCCACCCATCGCCTTATGATGATCTTAACGTGCAATAGATATTAACAATGTCTTTCTCGCCTTCTGACATTCTCTCTCTTCCTATTGCTCCTTCCCCCACACTCCTTACAACTCCTCGAGGAAACGTGTATGGCCATTTATTTCCTCGGTGTTGCCTGCACAGGTTTTATTGCATCAACAATTTGGGAACCATCTAAATGAGTGTTTTCTTTCATTGCACAATATGGTTTATTATTGAACTAGCATTGGTGATTCATAGTTGGTTAATTGTTTGTTTGTCATATTAATATTTATTTACCCTCATGTCTTTCCATTTCATTTCAGCAACATCTTTGAAATCCACCTCCTCAGATTGTCCTGAAATCATTGTTCTAATTTGAAGCTTGGCAGATTGGCATTCATGAAATGCATTTTTTTTTTTAATTAAGTTAATTAAATCCAAAGTAGTAGAAAAAAAACCCCCATCTGATTCAAACAAACTTCTTTCTACCAATTAGTAAGGTTGCCTTGTGTTTGAGGAAGCTTTGTGAGTCAAATCAGCAATAGAACTGTTCGTTTAGCAGTGGTAATTCCACAGCCGCCATGGGAGCTTAGGTTTGTAGTTAGTGATCTGCCTTTCCATACAGAAGAGGATCATATAATTGTTTTTTCAGCTTAGTTCCAAACGTGTGTGTTTTGCTGACAAAATTCCTGAGTTTAGCTTTTTCTTTGGCTCTCTAAGATCCTGTTTAAACCACGGTATAGTAGCTTTGTGTTGCATATTGTGTAGTGCATAGTGGACACTGATAAGGGGCTGGTAAATTGCTCCAGGCACGGATCCCTTAATACCTGTCCGGAATACTCTGTAACCCAGCTTTGCTGATGTACATGCCAGTGTAAACTGATACGCTATAGAAATGGTTATGCAAGACAAATCTATCTATCATTTTATTATCTCTCTCATTGTGTAAGGGGACCTGTACCTGTTCCTGGGCTCCTCCTTTGTGGCTGTGTGTGATTTGGAGCTAAGCTGTTAGAAATCCCACTCATCGCTCATGGAACTGTCCTAGCACACTGCTCTGGGAGCTGAACATCCATATTCCTGCTCCACTAAAAACTACACCATGCTCACAATAAATCAACTACCCTTCCCTTAATTGTTCTGTTTAAAAACACATTTAAACAAACACCCCTACTTTTGTGGTTACGTAGCCTAACAATTAGTTTTGAAGTAGGGTAGCTAATAAAAAGCACTCAACAAATCTTATGAAGAGTGTCAAAAAAATGCTGCGTTCAGCCAGGTGCAACATTCTGCTGCTGAGTGTGGTAGATAGAACGGTCAGAAATAGAACTGGCTTGTCTCTCTCAAACAATTAAGTATTTGAATGGTTTACAACGTTGTACTCTGGTGAACACAGCCCTAGTTCCTGTGTAGCTCAGTTGTTAGAGCAGGGCGCTTGCAATGTCAGCGTTTATAGGTTCGATTCCCACAGGGAGCATCAAACTATAGAGATGTATTAGTCACTAGTAATTCACACTGGATAAGATACTAAAAAATAAAGTGTAGTATTCATTTTGCCACACAGGTACCTACTAAACGCATTACTGGTTTTCTGTCCCACAGAGAAGCTGGTACCAGACAGAGGAGGAGTATTACCTCCTACTGTTCAGTGTAGCTGTGTGTGGCCTGCGCTTCATCAGCTTTAGCCTGGAACATTGCTGCCGTCCCCTGGAGGCTGGAGGACTGCAGAAACAGCTTTACTGGTTAACAGCTTACTCCTTCTACCATCCTTTGTTCTACAATGGACCCATCCTCACTTTTAATGACTTTCTCCAACAGGTGAGTTGGCTGCCAATTAGCTGTTCTCGATAGAGTAAGTCAGGCAATGTCAGCCGTTGAGATTTTAGGTTGGGAGGAAGTCAAGCGATCAACACTGACTTTCTCCAACGGGTGTGTTGTCAGCCAGTTAGCTGTTGGGACATGTGATATCAGCTAATCAACAAAACAGGCCACAATGTTCAAGTCATTCCTTCCCACTGAGCACTCCATTAAAATTTAATTTGAGAACTTTATGCAGGTATTTTTTTTATGACAATAGTAATCCCTTAGTTCCAAACTCTTGCTTCACGAAATGAAAGATCCCTCAACACTCCAATTTATCTGAAGGAGAAAACCTGGTGTTGCAAGATTTATCTTGGTGATTCCTCTGTTCTCTGGTGTGGTTTGACTCAGTGTGTCTGAAAGCTCAGGGATTTCTCAGTGCCCCCGGGTGAGGTTTCTGACTGAGCGAGTTTTAGAGGAGCTAAATTAAACTCTGGTGGAAAAAGTGCTGCAGTGAGCCATTGCTGTGGATGTAGTGACTCAGCAGTGAGCTTACTTCATACCCCACATGCAGCACCAGACTCGTGTTTAGTACTAATTGAAATCGTTGAGCGTTTGGACTTATGGGATTTTTTATGTTGGTTCCATTGCAGAAGGTGTGCTCAGTCTAGCAAAGCTAAAGCTCTTGGGATGATTAAAAATGTTATGTGAACCCAGGTTTGCAAAGTACAGTTGAGCTTGCGCAATGTGTGTTTTTTTGGTTGTTTTTTTGCTATTGCATTAAAAACCCATTCTCTTAAACAGCACTGGGTAAGGCTGTTAGAGGTGGGGAAAAAAGTAGATGGGATGTTCTCATATAGCATTGTTTTATAGTTCAAATTGTTTTCCGGTCGAAGAAGATGAGTAGGAGAAAAAAAACCATACACCTGCAGCTACAATGATTCCGATGACACACCAAAACAAACTGCATCGTAAATTGCATCCCGAGTGTAAACGAGTGACACCTTGCAACACGTCAAACCAATCTGACCCTGGCTTGGGCTGAGGGCCAAATGTTGTTTTACCATGTTCAACAGTCTGTGGGGATGGCTGGGAAATGTTGATTAATGCTGATCCTGTGTATGAAGCACAATTCTGGCGTAATTCTTTTTTTCTTCAATGAGGCAAATTAGTATGCAGTAGTTCTCTCTTCAAATTGTACAGTATACTACCAGTTACAAACATAACAGCCTAACCAGCGTGGTGTCAGTGCAATACTGGACATCTAGCCTGACTGTCAGTGTGATACTGGACATCTAGCCTGACTGTCAGTGTGATACTGGACATCTAGCCTGACTGTCAGTGTGATACTGGACATCTAGCCTGACTGTCAGTGTAATACTGGACATTTAGTCTGACTGTCAGTGTGATACTGGACATCTAGCCTGACTGTCAGTGTAATACTGGACAACTAGCCTGACTGTCAGTGTAATACTGGACAACTAGCTTGACTGTCAGTGTAATACTGGACAACTATCCTGACTGTCAGTGTAATACTGGACAACTATCCTGACTGTCAGTGTAATACTGGACAACTATCCTGACTGTCAGTGTAATACTGGACATCTAGCCTGACTGTCAGTGTAATACTGGACCACTCCCACAGTAGGGCATTGGGGTGCAATTTTCATGATTGTCCACAAAATTTTAGTTACCCTGAGTTTTTACCATTCTGAAGTTCTAAAAATATGAATGGATTATGATTGAGAAATGAGGTGTGATACATTTTATTTAGAGGGTGTATTTGGCAAGAGAACCCCCAAAGTCATACATTTTTAACAAATATTATATAGCTCTTTCCTGTATTTTTAAATGAAATGTTTGATATTAACTAAACAACCGATAAAACCTCTTAATCTTTGTGAGTGTTAATGAATGTAATGTTACCGTATTTTCTGCTTCACCACATAAACGGGCTGTGAAAATAGGTGTTACCTTTGTGTGATTGATGCAGACAAAGACACCTGTGACAGAGTGTGGTGGCAGGAGGACGTGCCTCTCACTGCTGGCCAATGCTGGAAGGATCTGTGTGTGGTGGCTAATAGCCGAGTACATGATCCACTTTATGTACATGCACACTATCCAGGCCAACGAAACATATCTGGAGATTCTGCCACCTTGGGCCTTAGGTAAGAGTCTGCCTGTTTGTGTGTCGGGTGCGTGCGTGCGTGTGTGTAACAGTTGTGAGAGGTACTTCATAAGTTCTAGTAATCCCAGTTGATTAGTGATATTAGATGTGCGAGGCTTATTGTTGTTGAGGACTGTAGGTCGTACTAATCTGCATCCTGAAAAACAACTCTTTATTATACTTTACAAGGAGCTTGTAAGAGTATGTATAGAGAATGCTAGCTAGCATTTCATTTCACATCACAGAAAGCAAACAATATAGTATGATGTATTGGCTGCGTCCTGTCGTGTGTGACAGTACCCCCCCTAAAGTCAGTTGAGTCCAGAGGTGGCAGCCGCCAATGCCGGAGCTCCACCAAAACCTACGAAGCCATGGAAGACTGACTGTTACTCTGGGTTTTAGATTTCAATCAAGACTTGCCTGTGTTCATTACAAATAGATTGATGAAATAATAATAACAGCAGCAGTAATATTCTTATTCCATTCTTACACCATAAACCCTGGTTTCTTGGCGTACCCCAACAGAAGTGAAGTTGGTAAGTAAAGTTATGTTGTGGACAACTTAGCACTGTCAGGATGGATGTTTCAGTAACACACTGCTAACGCAGCACTATGCTAACTGCAGACCATGGAGTGGAATGTAGGATCTATACATATCCTGCTCTGTAGTGTAGCTCTTAATCAGGCAATACATTTTCACCAATCTCATCTTTTGCAGAGTAATGCTACCCTGTGGACGCTTTCTGATCTGCTCCCATTGTAATAAGTTAATTAGACAATGTAATTGCCGCACTCCACTACAGCTGCCAGGGTAGGGAAAGGGCACGGCTCTCCCATAATTCATGTATATTATCATGAATAATGTATTTGTGTGCTTGTGAATATATTTAATGTTTGTATATGTTTTTGAACTGCTGGCTATTTTAGATTTGAACAAAATTCTATTTTATATCATTTATCCTTTTGTGGAAACAAATTCCTTCCTTTATTTTCCAGTTCTTTCCTCTATTCCTCATGCAAAACCATTTTCCATTAAATCATGGAAGCCACACACTACAAATGTTTACCCCATTTATATCCGCACTGTGAGGCTATTTGTTATTTAAATATTCTTTCTGGATTTGTTTTTATCATTTGCCAAATAAAATAAAACCTGATCTTCAGTGACTGTTGATAATACATCTCTTGGGTTGTACCAAAACCGTACTGAACCGTGACCCTGAAACCGCAATATGTACTGTACATTGTGTTAGGCAAACCGTTGCACCCCTTGTGCCAGGCAACTACCCACTGAACATTTTAAATATGGCAAAATCAACATCCTAACACAGACTGTTTATTTACATTGACCAAGCTTTATCTAATATCTATATACCTAATTGATAATTTAACAACAATGTAAACCCATTTGCGGACTTAATGTCTCTTGGTCTGCTCAGTAGTCTGGTCGGCCCCACAAGAACAGACCTAGAGACAAATCAAGACAAATCATGTCAGAACTTGTTCACCTTTAATGAGATGTTGTAACCATCAATATTTAAGAGAAAAACCAATGGAGAATTTTGCAGAAAACTTTTTAAGAAGACATCCGAGAAAAGGCTAGAAGATGTAATTGCTGTCTAAGGTGTGTCTTACATATTGACTGAGCAGGGTGAATACTCATCTAATCAAAGTATATTAAGGTGTTGTTTATATTGACAACCCCGTCTGCTAAAAAGTTGGGACACTGTGTCCAGACCTGTGTCCAGACCTGTCACCGATTGAAAACATTTAGCGCATTATGAAACAAAAAATACAACAAAGGAGACCCCGAACTGTTGAGCAGCTGAAATCCTGTATCAAGCAAGAATGGGAATACATTTCACTTTCAAAACTACAGCAATTGGTCTCCTCAGTTCCCAAATGCTTACATAGTATTGTTAAAAGAAGAGGTGATGCAACACACTGGTAAACATGCCCCTGTCCCAACGTTTTTGAAATTTGTTGGCATCAAATTCAAAATGGCCATTTATTTTTCCAAAAACAATAATATTTCTCAGTTTCAACTCTTGATGTTGTACTATTTTTAATGAAATATAAGGATAAATGATTTACACATCACTGCATTCTGTTTCCAACTTTTTTGGAAATGGGTTTGTACTGTATATATCTTTTCCTCTTTCACAATGCAACCTTTTTCATTCATTTCAATCACACTTTGTAATGCAAAAAAAATAGTAATGCAATACATCGTACTTTTACAGTAACATTGTCTGTAACAATGTTGTCTTGCTGTATTCCAATAGTCTTATTACACAAGTTTGGGGTTGGTTCAATGTAAACAAAATATGTATTCAGGATAATGTATTAATTTTATTCAGGGAACAAAGACTTTTGTGTGAAATTTCATTAATTTTAATGGATGACTTGCACTGAAATAAAAATGTAATGTGTGTATTAAAGCAGAATCAAAGCAGATTTATCAGTGTAACTGATTTGATTTATAATACTTGGGAGAAAGGGTTACCTTCATGAACAGTGTAATATGTGATAAGCTGATTCTCCAGTTGGCTCTGTTCACATAAAAGAGCTGCATCGTTTAGCTCCTTAATGGCTCGCCCTTCAAAATAAAAAAACGGAGGATCTCTTCTGTACAGAACCAAAGCATAGCCTACCATTGGGAAAAAATATAAAATATACTACATTATACACCCTGCCAAATTTATTCTGGCAGTTTTACCATTTATTATGCATGTACTGTATAATAAGAACTCTCACCTTATCCTTGCCCATCTCTCTTTCTCTCTCCATCTCTCTCTACCTCTCTTTCTATCTCCATAAGGTGGGCTCGCCTTGGCTTTAGTCCAGTTCTTCTATGTGAAGTACCTTGTTCTGTTTGGTGTTCCATCTCTGCTAGCTGAACTAGATGGGCTGGCCCCCCCGAAGCTACCACGCTGTGTTAGCATTATGCACAGTTTCACCGGGATGTGGAGGTGAGACTGGAGTACACACACACACACACACACACACACAGATTCATACACATGCAAACAATCTGTTTTAAGTCAGATCAAGAGTTGTCTCACTGCAGCGCTTGTGATATAGCTGGAATTGGAATATACTACCAGCGCCTTTTTATCTTAGCATTCACAAGATCGAGCCAGTATAGCCAGAATAGGCGCGTCTGCATGCATATTTGTTGTGAATTGCTGTTTCTCAGTGTGTCAGCAGGTGGGTTCAATAAGGCTGACTAAATCCGTTGCATTCATCAAACAATCCTCCTCATTTCATTATGACGCTGATGAAAGGCGGTGTGTTAAACTTAAACTACAGGTGGCAGGGTTGTCTAACTTTGTCTCCACATTAAAAGTCTTGGTTATTTAATCTGAACAGCACACATTTAGGGTAGCCTATATTGCAATAGAAAGTCCATGCTCATTATTGCCATTGACTTCTCAAATAGATCCTTAATTATTTTTTTTATGCAAATTGATATTTCAAGGTGCCATATGTAAGATTTCTACTCTACTACTAGCATAAATACAAGCATAAATGACCAGGAGACATCTGCAGTTAATATTTAAGTTAATTTTTAAAATATTTTTTTCTACAAAATTGTTCAGAGTACCTGCAATATTCCCCATTTAAACTTTCTCACTGGGCCAGTTATTAGTTTGCATTGACTTGTAGTCTCATACTCGCTTTAGACACTCACAGTGTTGTCCCCCCACCTTAAACCACCCTGGACTAGCTAATACTATTCCGGTCGTGTTCAGTAAGGGAAGAGAAGGTAGACACAAGTTGTGTTAATGTTTTAACTAAGTCATGTAAATGTTAAAGGCAGGATTCTACATAGCACCCCTTTAATGACGGACTTGGCAATGGCGTTTTAAAAGGGGAATTATGGTATATACATAAAAAAATAAAGTTGATTTGAGTGATAAGTTCAGACAGAAAACACCACACACTGGTAACCATTTATTGGAGAAGTACAGTATGCACGGTAATGTTCATACAGTGTCTTGGCATTAGGTTCTGCTCCTCTGGGGTAACTCCCTGACATCCAGTGATCGTGTATACAAAACTACCAAGAATAACATCACCCTAATATTATCAGTAGCAGTCCCAGCCACAAAGGAAACACATAACATAAAAGGTGAAGGCGGGTTGGCGGGTGGATTTACACCCGCATGCTATTGCGACCATCAGCATATGATGGTGAGTAACCTGATGTTCAAATAGATGGGTATGAAATCAGGTATAGGAGCAATCATACGTCAGCTGATGCATTGCTGGCCAATTACCACTCGGGTTTCCTTGACTGAACTGGCTATGCTAATTAGTATTCATAACATTACAGATGTTGTGTTCTCTAATAGATTCGGGGGTGGTGTGGGCAGAGGGGCTGTCTGACTGGGTCACATCCTATTTTTACCTCAGAGTTGACTTTATTCCTGTTTGATGTTCCCCCATAAAAGATGCAGAGCTGCCTGAGACCCTGTAGGATGAGAGTCTGTTCTTGGGTTGTTTCTAAAAGCCTTCGACTATGTTGGCTTGCATGTGGAAAGCATAGATATTCTCTTAGGGTCAGCGATCACCCAATGTAGCTTGGAGTTCTTGTTGTGGAAGTGATGTTCAAATTAGAATAATATTTTTTTACTGGTCTATCCTGAGAAAGAAGTAAAGTAATGGTTATTATATTCAGTTTCCCAAAAGACTGGGGATTGTGTTCCAAAACAACCTACACAAGCAGCATGTCAACCCCAATATAATATATTTTAAACATTTTTGTCATTAGATCCTTAGGTTTTGCTTGGCCTGGTTGCATGGTGAGGACCTAATACACATCACCCACTTTTGTTAAAAAAATACATACAAAATTTAGCACATATATAAATGTTAACAAATTGGTACACACCGTTAGAGAAATGTGCCTTTTGTGGAACATTTCTGGGATCTTTTACTACAGCTCATGGAACATGGAACCAACATGTGTTATGGGTATGACTAAGAACACATTGTTATTTTCAGCAACGACTTGGGAGAAGTGTGTGTTTTTTGCAGAACTACAGATGGCTTAGTTTGCCAGCAAGTGTTTATTTATTTTATTTTTTTTTACTTGTCCGCACTTGACCACTAGGTTACCCTGCCGTCCTGATGTGTCATGCCTAAGAACAGCTCTTGGCTGTTGTATATTAGCCATATACTACACCCCCTCATGCTTTGCTGATTAATTATAAAAAATAGTTTGTCCACCTCCATTAAATCAACCATAATGAAAACCTAAAATAATATTATCCAACAGGTAGAAGCAGACCTAGAACACGAGGCTTTAATTTCAAATTAATTTCAGGCTTGCATCTCCCTTATAAAAGACGTATACAGTACATTGTCGCCCGTGTCAATTTCTACTACTCTATTCTTCCCCCGTCATGCTCACAAGGGTATTGAGACAATTTGCAGAATCATTTTTGTTAGAAAGTTAAATGACTATGAGCAAAACGGGTTGACTTCCCCAACTTTCAGTAAATTTTTTGTCTCTCTTCAACTTCCTTAATTTAAGGTGCTGTAGAGTTCTCAAGCCTTAATCAGAGTTAGGTTAATGAATCTGGCCCTACCATGCCATGTACCTGTTGAATACAGAACTAACACACTGGCACTTCTACTGAACCTAATGGAAGTGTTGTAGATAGGTTTCTGGTGGGACGGGGGAGCGGAGGGGTTAGCAATGCTCCTCCATGACAAATTAGCCTTTCCAGGATATTATCTGCTACAGGAAGTGTAGGATTGAGCCAGTGGCTTGGATTGACTCCGGTTCTGTGGTGTATAACCCGGTCTTGGCTGCTGATGTTGACACTGAAGCTGTCCTGCCCTCGATCTTGGCACTTAGTCTCATCCCAGTAGCATCTATCTAGCTGTTGGCTTCCTAGCCCCAGTTCTCTGAAAATAAAGCGAATAGAGGAGGCAGAAGATTAATCTAAAATAGGACACTAAACAGGATCATAGGATACTGTGATAAACAGAGTCATAGGATACTAAACTGACTGTTTGATGGGGTGGGTGACTGTTTTTTTGTGTGTGTTAGTGCACGCGCGTGTGCGCGCACGACTCTGCGTGAAATTGTGTGTACGCATGTATTGTCACATGCCTGAATGTGCGTGTGTGTAATGGCTGACCAGGCTCCAAGATACTGTCTGCCATGAGCAAGTGCTGTTGGATAATTTATGTCCAATATGTCTGCGTTTAGTTGAGCAAGCTGAATCTGAGCCATGAATTACCTTGGACAGGTTCATCTGGCTTCCCTCGGTTTCTGTTGGCTAAACAGATGGGAGGTAATGATGGGGACCACAGTGTTTAGAGAGCCAATGATGTTTGCATTGCAGCCTTTCTCACTATATTATCTCACTCCCCTGATTGCCTGTTTATTCACATCTGTGAATTCATGCATGTACTCATACACACATATATACACACATACTACATTCAGTTCTTAAAACACCTAAGCCACGTCTTGCCCACATACTGTTTTTTTTTTTACTTTTATAGCAGCCTGCATACAGTCTCTCATAACCTTAAATGCAAAACATAGACACCACTACATCTATATAGCTGTCTGTCTCTTTTACCTGATTAAAGTTCATTCATCATGTGATGAAAGGGTTTACTGACTGTTATGACCCTAATGTCAATTGAACCAATTCTCAGAATCCAGACTGTGGCTTTAATTGGTGTGAAAAGTTCTGTCTCTGTGTAATCACTGCCCATCATCAAAGGAACCCATTCTGCAGAATTGCTGAGACGAGGAGTTTCATACTTTAGGTTTTGGGTTATTGCTGGTTCTAAGCTGAGTGGGATGGAGTCCTCTTTAAAAATGCCATGGTGTGTAGTTTTGTGGCAGTTAAACCTTGTTGGTAGTCTACGTGGGGTGATCAGAAGCTTTTAAAATACTGCAGATGGTAACAATAAACTGAGAGCAAACTGAAAAACAAAATTATATATTTAGAATATATTTTTGTTTTATGTTTCTTTTTGAGCTGCATAGTCCTTTGACTGTTATGGAAATTAGGTTTTAAATGTTGAGTCTTAAAGGGAGAATCTTTAAGTTCAAGTTTTTTAATGGTTGCATGCATACAACACCAGGCAAACCGCACAACAAACTTCTGGCTCACCGGTTTCAGCTTCAGTAGAAAGGTACAGTGGGGCAAAAAAGTATTTAGTCAGCCACCAATTGTGCAAGTTCTCCCACTTAAAAAGATGAGAGAGGCCTGTAATTTTCATCATAGGTACACTTCAACTATGAAAGACAAAATGAGAAAAAAAAATCCAGAAAATCACATTGTAGGATTTTTAATGAATTTATTGTTAAATTATGGTGGAAAATAAGTATTTGGTCAATAACAAAAGTTCATCTCAATACTTTGTTATATACCCTTTGTTGGCAATGACAGAGGTCAAACGTTTTCCGTAAGTCTTCACAAAGGTTTTCACACACTGTTGCTGGTATTTTGGCCCATTCCTCCATGCAGATCTCCTCTAGAGCAGTGATGTTTTGGGGCTGTCGCTGGGCAACACGGACTTTCAACTCCCTACAAAGATTTTCTATGGGGTTGAGATCTAGTGACTGGCTAGGCCACTCCAGGACCTTGAAATGC